>MU226160.1:1202799-1224499 GCA_018584345.1 Thuja plicata | reverse complement strand
ATTAAAATCTCTCTTAATTAAATAATATTATCTCATTTAATTAAAATATCCCTTTTAATTAAATTAAATAATCTTATTTAATTAAAAGAAAATCCCTCTTTTAATTAAATAAAACCCCTACTTAAATTCCTCTTTGTTGAAAAAGGAAATAAATTAAATAAAAATAAATAAAGTTACTTTTTCTACACATCTTCCTAAGTGGTGGGCTTTTTTCCTCTTAATCATAGCCTTTATTTTTTGCCTCTTAATATCTACCATCCATTTCTCTTTATAAGGAAACCTCTCCTTCTCATTTGAGAGATCAAGATTTTATGCTAATGTTATGCTACAGGTTTGGAGAGCAACTTTGGAGGAGAATTTGAACACTTGAGCTTAGATATTGCAACTTCTCTCTTCTTGTCTTCTTCTTTCATGCCCCATGGCAATCCATTTAGATTAATTTTGCACTTGCATGTCAGATTAGATTCATGTTTCCTTTCATAGATTAATCTTTCATTTGTGTTTCCTTTCATAGAATAATCATGCATTGTTATCATATAGATTAATTTCCTTTCTTGCATTGTTATCATATAGAATAGCTTTCATTTTCATGCATACTTGATGATCATGGAGACTAGCACTCTTGCTTTTCCTCTTTGAATCTCTCATTTTATGGTGTACTTGCATGGGCACAAACCAGGTCAATCTGAGGGCCTCCATTACAAACCCTTACACTCCGTGAATAGAGAGCTATGAGTCGCCATTCAAGACCTTATTCTTGAGCAATCTTGGATACAATGATTCATAGAAGTGTGACACATTTTTAGCATACATCATCGTGCTTACTTTAATCCTTTAAGATATAAACATGAAAAACACAAAAACTATTAAACACATGAACGTCATATTTATGTAGGAACCCCTATTAAGGGAAAAACCAAAGAGAAGATTTATTCTCAAATATAGAAATACTAATTAAGGTGGATTACAAAGAAAGGCTCACTACAAAAGGGCTCACTTCCTGAATGAAGAAAGATAAAAGAGAATAGATCCACCACTAACATGCAACCATAACATAATTGAAATATATATAGACACCTTTGGGTCACTTCTTGAAGTATCTAGCACATTAAAATTTGCACTGCTTTGGACCACACTTCACACTATTAGTACATACATGGATACACATCCTCTCTCATACATCCTCATTGCACATATACAAATTTTAATAGAAATTTCACATGCTATGCACATCCCTAAATGATTCATCATTTATTTATACCATTCTTACAATTGTGGAGTCTCTCACTATAAGCTAGGCAAATGACCGAACATAATTTTAATTAGGTTGGCACTAAACATTCTTGTAGTGGAAAGGAATGATAAGTTGACCACAACACACCTTAACTAGAACCAAAAATATTTTCATACACATTACATATCATCTCTCATTTGCCAAGATAATTAATTTAAGTTTAAACACCTGAGGTCAGCCAAACCTAAAGTAGAAACACCATCAAACTTTGAAACTATGTTTCCAAAATTCAAAATCTCATTCCAAGTAGAATGAATAAATATAAGGACATTAAAACCTTAGTTCACCAAATCCAAGCCATCAAAAACCATCATGTGGGGAAATTTGAAGCATTCATTTCACACATAAAATAATGTTAATCATAGTCTTACTCAGATAAATACCAATTCTACTAATTTGTGACCCAAAGCACAAAAACCTAAATTTACTAGCTTCAAACATATTCCAACGACATTCCAAAACTTCATCTTCATATATGAAACATAAATAATTATGTGGATAAATATTCCTAGCACAACTACACAAAAATATTGTTGACATTAATGCAATAGTGTGTTGACAACCTTATTGAATCATTGCTTTTCCAAACAAAATCATTTTTCTCAGTAATAAAATAAGAGGGTCATTTTAAGTATCCAAGAGCTCATGAAATTTATTGAAATATTTATTACAAAAATCCCAAGCCTATTCAATATTTTCCACCAGTAATCTCCACACCTATTTGGTCGGAGGAGCAAGATGGAGCTCTTCAATTCTTTGAATGCCAAAACCTCTAGCAAATGAAGATGATTCTTTTCCTTGGTACTAATATAAATAGAGTTATATTCAATAGATTTTACTTTATCCAAAAAATTCCTTGGAGTATTAAATAAACTCAAGGCATATACAAGTAGATTCTGAAGCATATCTTTGATGAGTTGAAGCTTGTTGGCTTGATTATGGACTAGTTCCTTCCACCCCAAAATCTTATATTAGAATCTATCTAGGAGACCAATATAAAATGAATTTGGACCCTTTCAGGATACAAAGGAAGATCCAAATAAGTAGAAGGTATATCAACCTCAGAGCATTCTAATAGCCTTGTTATCTCTAGAGTATTGAGGGAAAAGATAGAACTTTTGAGGGAAAAGATAGAACTTTTGTGAAGGATAATGTTTTCCCTGAGGTAGTATCATACCTCTTTAATAATTCTTTCAATTTCTTAGCTTCCTTAGAAAATGCATGACCTAAAATGATCTTATCATCCATAAATAATTTGTGAGAATAAGCCTATCTTGAAGAAGAAGGATATAAACCCTTAAGAGAGTCATCAACAATAGACATTTTAATGAATCTCTAAAGAGCTTCTGCTATAATGATAAAGAGAAAAGGGGAAATCAGATCTCCTTACCTCAAACCATGAGAGTCAAAGAAGAAGACAATAGGTGAATTATTGATGACAAAAAGGAATTTAGGAGTGGAGACCATCTACCCAGGAAGTCGCAACACCCTGTCACTTAAACCAAAGGTCACAAGGACCCTAAGAAGAAAATACAAAGTAACTCTCTCATAGGCTTTAAAAATATCCATATTTAACAAAAAATAGTTTTTTTTTCGTCAAAAGAGAATGGATATTTTCATGAACTGTCAGAATAGAGTCAAGAATTTTCCTCCCACGAACAAAATTGTTTTTTTGTTTAGAAACGATGGATGGAAGAAACACTTTGAGTCTAAAATAAATCTTACCAAAGATCTTATACAAATAATTACAGAGGCTAATGGGATGAAAAACAACAAAGGATTGGGCTCAAAAACTTTTAGGAATGAAAATAATTAATTTGGTATTCAACTCTTTCTATAGAAACCTATTCTCAAAGAACTCTTTAGCCACATTCATAAAATCCTTAGCAACAATATCCTAGAAGATATAGAAGAATAACATAGGAAAACCATCAAGCCCTAAAGCCTTATTTCCTTCAAACCAAAAACTAGATTTATGAATTTCATCATCAAAATAAATTCTAATAAGATTTCTATTCATATCATTAGAGATTAGATTAGGAATGGCCTCAAGAAAAAGATCTTGAGAGGCCCAGTCCAAGACCTTATGGACCATGAAAGAAGGTTTGAGAAAAGGTATGAGTCAATAATCATAATAGCCTCCTCATGAAATACAAACCCATTGAAAGAGATAGTTTTGATATAGTTAGAGGCTTGACATTTAAAATTGGAAACATGAAAAAAAAATTTGTTTTAGTCACCACGCTTGAGTCAAACAACCCTAGATTTTTGCTTCCAGAATTTCTCATCTTTAAATGTGATTTCATGCATACAGGCAAGGAGAGAATACTCTTGATCAATGAATGGAGGAATCACCAAATTTTCTAGATCAACCTTTGAACCTCATAAATATATTTCTTAATTTATACTTTTAACTAAAATATATGACCAAAAGAGCTCTTATTCAAAAGTGAAATATTGGTCTTAATAGGAGAAAAAAAATTTGAAACACAAAATATTATAGAACCATCAATTGGAATATTCCACCAATCACAAATCATATTATGAAAGTCTAGATGTTGAACCACATCTTCTCAAACCTAAAAGGTAACATCTACCTTCACCCTAAAACATCTGCATCCAAGGCAATGAGAAAGTGATCAAACCTTGAGCATATCTATGGCATTGAGTTTACCTATAGATGGAAGAAAGAGCACAACACAGGATCATTTTTACATTTTTCCTAGGTTCAAAGATGTCCTTTGATTCCATAAAATTCCATCTCATCTTACCAATGTATTTTTTCTATTTTTTTCCTTTGATTCCATAAAATTCCATCTCATCTTACCAATGTATTTTTTCCAAATAGAAATTTCAGGGGTGGTCCCCATTTTTTATTTTTGAATGGAGTATGTGTGGATCAATCCATGACCTTGAAGCTTAATTATAGAGATGTTGTGAAAAGTCCATATACTACTGAAATTAGCTTGGTAGATTTTATATATAAGGCATATTATTTTCTTTGATTCCAAAATTTAATAAGATGAGAAGTAGATTTAAGTGATTTTAGTCCATTGAATGTTTTTTAATCCCAAATTGGAAACCTTATTCAATTAATACTCAATTCAATTATCATTTTCCTAACAAAAAAAAATTAAGCCTAGATTTTTAATATTTAATATATTAATTTGGATATTCAATTTTTTTTATCAGTAAAGTTGGATATTCAATTAATAATATATTTTTTAATGTAATAATTTTGATTAAAAGGATGACCCAATAACATGACGGCAAGGTCACAACCCTCCTTGATAGGAGGTCAGGTGTTCGAAATCCCGCCCTATGTTGGGTGCATTGAAACATGTTTATACCATTGTTAAGAGTGGTCTCATCAAGCACATTGGCTGAGGATTCCCACCCATTGCATGTGCGCTAACAAAGAAACTGCACGCACTAACTACTAATGGAGGTGGCAAGCAGAGAAGGTACGCAACGATTGATAACTGGTAGAGATGAGTCATCAATAGGGAGATTTTGACACCAAAGGGAGACATAAGGGACAACCATCAAGGGAGGCATAAGGGTATTATCAAAAAAGAGGAGAGATAAGGAGGACGTTCTTAGATATATCCATCACTTAGTGAGATATAAGGAAGGCACGATACCATCGTTGATGGTTGATCAACGAGATTTAAGGAGAATATGATGCCACAACATGAGACGTATATGAGAGGTGTTAATGCCTCAGACATTAAGATATAATCACCTCAAGGATGGGGCCTCCCAAATGTGGCCCCACTAGTTCATAGCTCCAGTCAAAAGAGTTTACCGATCAAAAACTAAAATTAAATACAATAATTTTGATTAAAATTTTATTTTTATAATATTCAAGAAATTATAATTAAATTTATTAAAAACTACAAAGATCAAAAAAATTATAAATTTTCAACATTCAAATTTCTTTTCAATTTTTTTGGTGAATTTTAATTTAATTTGATTTTCTTTAGCATTCATATTCTTATATTTATGTCTATCATTGTAATTTCAACTTATATCTCTCAACATTTTTTACATAGATTTCTAAAATACTTATGTTAGTTTCTAGTTTATTAATAGATAGATATAATAATTTATCTCCTACATTCTTAAAAGAAGCTTACATATTTAATAAATAGATAAATGTTTTAAGAAGTAAATTTAACTCTCTTTTTTAAGAAACTATTTAACAAAATAAATAAAAGAATAATATGAATTCATAATTTTTAAATAATTAATATTCATTTATTTTAAATTAAATATTAATTACATAATATCTTCTCACACGCCTAGATTATTTCAAGGGACCTTAGCAACAAGACCTTGTTCACCATCCCCATTATATGTACTTATTGCACAATACATCTTGTTATACATGCCTTATAATTAGCTTTAATTAATGAGTCATAACAATATAATTTCACATTGTAGACAAGTATGCATGTAGCATAATCAATAGAATACTTCAAACTTGATCATAGAATTGAGATATTATATATTCATTAAAGAATTGGGAATTGGGGAAATTATATTTAGCACCCTGTTATTTGAATTTCTTAACTTAGAAATAAGTTTTTAAAAGTGCTTGGCATGGATCTGCAACTTGCCAAGTGAGCACGCATTCTTAAGGAGGCCTTCCCCTATGTGTGGGAATTCATCCTCTCATTTGCACTAGACCAATCCTTTATTTCTCCTTAATACCTACCAATTTATGGGTGCCTCGACCCTAGGGCTTTGACAAAATTGCAATGTGATTAGAGATGCTCTGGTGAGAAAAACTAGGGCTAAAACATTTAAGCAATCCCTAACGGAGGAGCCAAAGATCTCGGAAGGAGCAAGGTTAATTATGCAAGAGAAGAAAGAGATTTCTCCCTCGAAAATGGCCAGCAATGAAGGTAAGGATCATTCTATCCCCATTATCATTAATCCTAATCTTCAAATGGCTATGGCGATAGATGCAGAGAAATCTAGGCTTAAGATCTCTACTCTTTTCCTTGTGGTTCAAGACCTTTCTAAAATTCCTTCTCATAATTATTTAAATGAATGGATATATAATGTGTGGGATAATAAATTAGGGTTCCATTTCTCCTACTATCAAATGTTGTAAAAATGGATTTTTCTAATTTTTTCTCAAACTCTAATATCCAAAAAGAAATTATCAAGAGGCAGTTCTGGAAAATTGGGCCTTTTTTAGGGTCATTTCTTGGACCCCAAAAGCTATTCAAGATGAGATTAGTGCACTCTCTTGCCCTGGCCGGTTAACTAGTGGGAGTATTCCTTCATTTTTCTAGAATTTGATCCCTCAAGCATTAGAATCGATTGGAAATGTGATTAGAATGGAAAAAATGGACACCCTACTTCTGCACATGAATGTTAGCGTTTTAATTTCCATTAATCCTGGGCTTGATCTGCCTAGTGAAATTAAGTTTGATTTGGATGACCAAATGGTGCCATGCCCTATTATGTTTCTAGGCAGTATCAATGCCCCATTTCTATGTTAGAGGGAGGGACATATGAGACAAAATTGCCCTATAGTAAAAAATAAGTTCAAATATCACCCTAAACTAGTCAGTGAGTCTTTTGTGAACCCTTATTTACCTAACTAAACAAATTATTTACCAGATTCTAAAAACCCTAAGGGTGGAACCATAAATAGGGTTGGTAATCAATCCCTAGTTGATATTCCTTCCTTGGCTAAAACCTTGGACTCACTTAATGTTCTTGTTAAACAAAAACCCTCTCTGCATAATTCCATCAATATCAATGCCCCTCCTGAGCTCATGGACTTTTTGACCTTTTCATCCCACCATCGGATCCTCATATCATTTTTTTTATCACAGGGTTTCATTTGGACATATTAAAATGCTAAATCAATGTAGATCCTTTAGATCAGGCATTCTAGTATAACATCCATCATTTTATGCCAAAATATACATGTAGTGATTCAACAGGGACTAAAGACTGGATTTCGGCATGACTTGTCAGTTGTCTCCCTAAAATTCTAAATAGTTTGTTCATCAGGATGAGGGGGTGGATTTTGAGGTAGTTGGTCTAGTGTTTTTCTGATGAGGTTTATCAATGTAAGTCTTGTCAATCTTGAGGTAATCCACAATCAGAGGGGAAAACTTATTGTGGTCAAACTCTCTAATGGATGTCATCAGGTAAGTCTCCCTGATGATTCTTTCCATCAGGCATTGAAGGCAACAAATTATTATGGTGCAACAAGGTATGCTATGTTGATGAGTTGCATCGGCAGATATCTTGTGGATAGTGAAAAGAAGAGAGTCATGCACAGGAAGCATCAATAGAGGTTTTTTCAATGCCAGTTGTTATTGGTGTATCAATGGAAAAGGTTCTTCCCATTCTAATTGGCCTTGTTACACTGATAAATTCATTAGAGGATCTCATATGTGTTCTTTTTAAAATCATTGAATTACAATCCTATGCAGGGTCTTCATCGGTGGAGTTTCTCAGGGCTTCTCTAATATTTGATAGTTTTTTTACATCGTATTGTTTTACTCAGTCGAGGGGTTTAGTTATCAGTGTAGGTCTTCCTGATAATAAACATAGTTTTTTTGGGTGCCAAATGACATAGAGATTCATCAGAGGATCTTTTGTTAATAAGGAATGATAGAGAATAGAACATTAATACTCCCAGCTACACCATCGACCTATCTGCAGCTATTGCCCAGTTCAAGCAGTGTCATTACTCTAATTTGATGAAAATATGATCTTGTCCATCACTTCATGACCATTTTCATTCCATATGATTCTCATAGGAGATCTACAAGCCAATAGAGGATGAAGACTTCTAGGATCAATAGTTATTGCTAAGTTGCTTCTAGTTGCATAAAACACTCTTTGTTGCAGGGGCATTAACTTTTGTTCCTTCTTTCTATCACTTCTGAGAGTTTGATTTGTTGGCTAAGATCATATTTCTTCTAGTCTTTTCTTTTCTTCTTCTGTTACTCAACCCAAGTAGGGGTTTGAACTTCATGTGTAGTCTAAGTTATGTCTGAACCCTATAAAGGAAAGTTTGTATATTTTCCTAAGGATCTCATTTCTTGGTTCTTTTACAAAATTTTCTTCTGTAATTGTATATTTTCCTTATACAATACAAATTACTGGCATGTACCTATTTTTGACCTAAATAAGATTGTGTAGTCTTTCTGCTTTATTATTTGGACGTATTTCATCATATGTGGAACTCTATGAGTGTGTTAATATAAGTCAATTAATCTTGTTCAGTGAATACTTGTATTCCTTACCTAGTTGTATTGATCCTTAACTTCCATATTATTCTAAGGTTGATAAATACATAGAGTAGTGCTATTTTGTGATATTTATTCAGGTTTAAGTGCAGTAATTGGAAAAACTAGATCATATTTCAATCTGGAATATATCCCCTTTTCCCTTTCTACATTTTCATTTCATGCAATTATCCTTCTCCCCTTTCCTCAAAAGAAGTAGATTTAGGTGAACCTAGAATATAAAGGAAGTGGGCCTTCTATGGAGATTCAATATCATTGATAAAGTCCCATATTTAGAGATTGTTTCCATGTTTCATGAGGTCACCTAGATCGATAACCACCATCTAAGCAAGGGTGTATACTTTTGTGTTAATAGGACCTTCTAGATGTAAACATCTTGGATTTTGGGCTTAACCAACCAGTTCCTTCTCCTGAACATAGAAATCAAAATTCTCAATAGATTTCTTTAGAGAGAATCAAAAGGTTTTTCAACCTAAAATATAGAGTCTCTCGCAGCTCCAAGAATGGGCTTGCTAGTAAGACTCGCTATGATAATGATAATCATATCACTAAAGAGACCCTCCACATCTTCTCCTCCCTTGTGTATGGGAGTGGTGGTTTGAAAGGTGGAGCATCAAAGATTGACCAAGTGCTGGGGGAGTCAGGGGTCAGGTTTATTATTCTATGGAATCAGTTGAACCTTCTGTGAGACATGATAGCCTTGACACCATTAAATCGGCTTAAGATTCTAAAGATAAATTATCCAATTTATCCTTGGTGGTTATCCCTACTTCCCCATCCCACCCCCCAAGCCCATACAAGGCTCTGTGAGTCTTCTTGACCCTATCTTTCAGGGTAGCAATCCCATTCATAAGGAAGGAGAATATGGGGACTCTCTAATGGATCCAGCCAAAGAAGAGGCGGAAGATGGAGATATTAAGGAACTAGAAATTGTGTCATATAAAGGGAACCAAGATGAGACTAAAATATTTGTCTTTGGGGCTCACAAAAAAGGAGGAAAGTGAAAGCCAAGAAAACTGATGCAGAGAATGAAGTAATTAATCGAGTTGTTGAATCCACCCAGAACACAGACTCTGTGACCAAGAGGAACAGGGGCAGGTCGATTGGCTCAACCTCTGTTAGGAGAGTCCAAACATCCTAGAAAGAATCTTCCTAGCTACTACAAGAGCTTTAAAGCTCCCATGGATACTAATCCCTAAGGTTTCTTATGGACTTCAAATTTTTTTCTTAGAATGTTATGGGACTTGAGTCCCCAGAAAGAGAATATGTCATTAAGAGGTTTTTTTTAATGAACAAAGAGGTATATATCAGCCTTTTACAAGAAACTAAAATTGTTGTTTTCAATCTCAATATCAATATGAAGTGCATTTAGAAAGATGCTAATTATTTCTCTACAATTCATCAAAGGGGGAAGGGAGGTGTTTCTGTTATTGGAGAAGCTAATGGAGTAAACTTGTATCCAGATGGGGATGCTCTCCCTATCAAAGACTGGTTTGGGTAACTATTAATCTTGATGGAGAGGAAATTGGGATATGCTCAATATATGTGGCCGATGATTACAGAGAGAGGATTGAGTTATGGAACTGGATGTTCCAGATGGATGGCATAACATGGATTCTTGGTGGGACTTCAATATGGTGGATGGAGCCTAGGATAAAATAGGAGGATGCAAATTTGAATGGAAAGGTAGTGAAATTTTTTATTGATTTAGAATGCTAAATAAGCATATATTATTTGACCCTCTATTAGGAAACAAAATCCACAAGGGCATATGGTACACTTGGTCTAATTTCTAGTAGGGTGACAAGAGGATCTTCAGTAGCCTAGACAAATTCTATGCTAATAAATAAATCTTTAGATTCAAAAAAGAGAACAATGAATCAGAGATCAAAGTTATTCCCTACACATTATCTGATCATCATCCCATTGTTGATAATATTTACCACATTGGTAAGCCCTTAGGCCCTAAGAATAGGAATAATTAGAAGTATTTTCTTGATGAGTTGGTGATACACATAGATTAGAAAGATCAGATTGGGGGAATTTTTGGTCAATAATAATTTTTGTTTATTATATTTTCTTCTTGGCTGACTTAGTTGGTAAATCATGTTGTGCAAATGCTAAATCATGAAATCTAGGAGATTTATGATCTCAAGGTGGTCAATATAGGTCGTGGCTATGATTCAATGGTCAGAGATGGATTTGACACATGATATTTGGCGTGATGATTTGAAGAGATGGTGAATTAGGTTTTTCTGACCTAGTTCTTGCTATAAGATGACGTATTAGGTAAAATTCAAGGTGTGGATCATGGATGTGAATACTAGAAGTTGCTAGAAGAGGAAGAGCCTGATTAAGTGGTGATCAAAATTGTTTCAACAAGGGGTTTAAAAAATATCAGTATTGTGCTACATTGGAGTTGTATCAGACATAAGAAAGATGTCATTTTCATAGTTCACAAAACTCTAGATCATTGTAATGATCATATTGTAAGGCAGTGAGCCTTCCTTAGGGTTGTAGCTCGAGGGTTTTTCATTTGAGTAGTGATCTCTAGGAAGTGACCCTGAATGCATGTGCATTCCCCATATATTGTAATAGGTTTATACTTCTAACAAGGTATTTACTTATTGTGGGTAATCATCCCCACCATGTTGTTTTAGGCCCAAATAAGGCAAGCATGACTGAGAGGGGGGCTGAATCAGTTGTACTCACAATAATTAAAATATTAACAATTGAATCACTTATAAATCTAAAAGATAAACTAGATTGCAAAATCCACAAGACAAGATTTTCTCACAAGGAAACCTGATTAAGGGAAAACCTCATAGGCCCACTTCCTAGAGCACATTTCCCATAATACAAAGATCTAACCCACAGTCGGGTTCACCAATCAATCTGTGATCACAATTACAAAGGGTGGACAAACTATCTAATACAACCGAACTTACTTACACCATCTCCAATGCCAATATATTTCAAATGAAGTCCAATTTATACCTCTCTTGTAGAATATATTTCTCCTCTCTTTTTTCGTATTTCTTTCTTTTCTTCTCTACACTCACAATTACAAATAATTTCCCATTTATACAATTTACAAATGAATAATCAACAACAAGGTAAGTCTAGACCTAGAAGAACAAATGATATAAAATTTAAGCTCAATCTTCAAGAAGATCCAAATTAATTTGGCCAAGACTTAGATAAGACCCAAATGAACATCCACAAGAATGCAACAACTTCACCAAATACGAACCAAAGATTGTAACATGTTACTTCACCAAGTCAACTAAGACCAAAATGAAGAAACACCAATCGTGCTCAGCAAATCACCAAATTTGATCACCTTGATCAATGCTAACCAAAAACATGATCCAAGAACACCAATAAACAACAATGGAAGCATCTCAATCATCTCTAGCTCAAGATCCAAATTTATCTATGTTCTAAACATCACTGAACACATAACTCTATCACATAAAAAATATAACTTACTAAACTCTGAATCACGAACAACACAATTTGAAGGTACAAAAATGAGTCCCAAATAGACCTCTAACTTTTTTCTAACAGAATCAAGAAAAATGATCAATACTAAAGCAAAAATGCAACCTCTGTTATAACCAAAACAACTGGAATACAGAAATAGAAACATCTTGATAGACCAATCATAGCTTACTCAACCAACCAGCAAACCTCTGTAGGGAAACTACATGTATGACAGAAACTCCTCAAACAATCGCAACATAAGGTCTTCAACCTATCGCCTGAACAACTTGAATCATCCAAACTGATCACACTATCTGCAACAACAATAGTATGTTGACATTAATGAAGAGACATTAATGATAGCACACATCAATCTTTGGCATGTTCAACAATCTTCCAGCGGGTTTTTCCCCTAACAGGGTTTCCACAATAAAAAACTATGTGTCAAATTATGTGGATGTGATTCTAATTTGTGGATGCATGCATATTTTATTTTCAAGTAATAAGAACAAAATTTAGGGTATTTAAGGTTATAGTTTTTAAGAACTAAGGGATTGAAGTTTAAAGTTTTGGGAAAAACTAACTCCTCCCCCCTCTTAGTTGTTCATTGTCATATTATCAACACAAACATGATGAGAAGCTCCTAAGTTGAAAAGAGGTGTGGTAGAGTTATAATATCCGCCAATCCCAATGGATGACATATTCCATCCTAATGGAAGCCTATAGAAAGTTGAATCTTCCTAGGTACTATGGGTTTAGTAAAGATAGGATTTTTCCATCTCAAGTGGCCAGATGGTACCCTATTCCCCAAGACTAAATACAAATACTTATATAGACTTCTCACTACTAATAACTTGATCTTTGATCATCTTAATGCATGTTGGAATATTGATTTGAAACCCTGGACTAGAATAAAACCTTGGCTGAGCTTTGGAGTAAACCAATTGAACCCAAGAAGACCTATTTCATGTAGAGACTCCTCCTACACAGACTGCTAGTTAAAAGCCTAATGGGGAACCTAATATTTTCTCATTTTATAAAGGTTTTGAATTCACTATTCATATATTTTTTGATTTCCTATTTGCTAAAGAAATCTAGGGTCTTTTTGGCCTAAGTCCGCATAAAAATTTCAATAGCCTGAATATTTTGTCTAGAAAATTCTTGAGCCTTAATAAGAACTACAATTTATTTTGGTCTATATTATATGTTTATATCCTATGGTCTATTTGGAAATTTTGTAATGATGATGTTTTTTATGGAAGAGCTAGGCACCTTAGTGAGTCTCTACGGAGACTCATTTTTTGTAACATTGTTGTGAAGGTTATAGTGGTCATGAAGATGGATGAACAAAAATCTATGGACTTGTTGCAAGGAAGAGAACTGAGGATGTTTAGCTGGGAAATATCCCACAGATACACACGGTCTAGGTCTATAGCATAAATGAATCATTTTGAAAACACGTTGAATAACTATATGGAAGAATTGAATGAGCTGAGAGAAAAGGAGAGGCAAGACAAAGACATTCCAGTTATTGTTGTTCCATTAGCAGTGATTCCTCCTTATTTCATGCCACAGCCTTAGGCCAATGATGATAATGATCGCCCATACATGATCTAAGTGCAAGGCAACAAGATATTGAAATGGATGGATGGACCTACAAGATGGACAACGTGGGTGAACAAAAATTATAATAAAGTTTGATGTTGTATATCAGATGTTCCTTTTTTGTAATCGTATCTGATATACTATGTATAGTTCATGATTAGGTAATACTTATTGTTGTTTGCCTCCTTCAAGTGTCCGATGTAATCAATATTTTGTTCTTCATGCAAACAGTCATATAATGTTTTGTAAAAGTTTCTCACTTTATAATCAATAGAGAAAAAAAATTCTTAACTTAGCCATTGAAAATAATTAAACTAATCTCCAAAAATTTAACATCTCTTAGATTACAAGTCCCTTTCTCTAGTTCATTTATACACCTATAAAACTAAGCACATTCACTTTTTTCTCATGAATTTTAGCCTAGAAATTTAGAATTGAATTTAATTGTGAGCCCAAACTAATCCCATTTATAATTAGTCATTTTATATGAACTCTTACCTTAATTTATTTAGATTTGTATTAACTCAAGAACAAGAAGGTGCTTCCCTTGATGTATTTAAGGGTATTCTAATTTCATTAATAATGAAATGAGATATACAACACAATGTAATTAATAAATAATTTAGAGTTTAATTTAGCTATGATATGACTAAGACAATAAGTTTATATCAATAAAATGATGTAGAAATAATACAATAAATTAGTACATTCATAAATGCAAATCATTATCTCAAATATAAATTAAGAAATCATTAGAAAAAGTTTCAACTTAATAGGACCAAACTTATATTATTTTAAAAAGATAAAATATAATAATACAATCTACTTAACTTTTGTAGAATATAGTAGGGACATAATAATACCTAGAAATCATTAGCATCCATAATTTAATACCTCTAATATATATTTACATAAAAAATAAAAAGCTACCAAATAATATCTAAAATTATTACACTTAATTTTATTTTAAGCCTCCAATTTTATTTTGCCATATTTCTCAATTCACATGATCCACCCTAACTCATTATCTATCTATACATGTTTATATGATGTTTATGAATTGTTCCTCTTCACAATCTAATATAACTAGCTTCTTAATGTAATCAATTATTATATTTTAAAAAAAAAAAAAAGATCTAAAACCAAGTTACTTTGTTTATCTATTCTTTACTTCATTACAAATATTATTTTCCTTTTCAAATATTAACCTATTTCGGATTTGACTTATTCTATTAAAGAAATAGCCTATAAAATGAAAATAGTTGTTGACAACCAGGCACAAATAGTGTTGTAATAATGGAATACATACACTTTACCATGAGCCTTGCAACTTTACTTAGTTGACACGAGTAGAAGATATTGAGATCTTTGAATGACAAGTAAAGAATTAGTCTCATCTTAGTGGGCATCTTTGCACTTTCTTCTCCCTCCTTAGTACATTAAACATGTCACCATTGCTTTGACCTATAAATGATTAGGTCAATAACCTTTTACATTTAATCTTTTGGATGGAATATGTCATATTTTGATGATTGCACCCTCTTTAAGAAACAATAGTTTAAGTTTACACTTAGTTTTAGCATGACTTTTACTCAGCATTCTTCATATGGTTATGTGTATTATTATATGTTCTTTGCCAACTTCCTTCACAAGAAAGGCAAAAGCAAAACAAACCCACATTGATAATCTGATCATTGTCCTTTGTTTGATTATCTACATTATATCTTCTTTGGTATATGAGATGTACGGATCAATTGATTGGCAATCTCAAATGAATCATTTTGAAGAGCTCAAATGAATCATTTTGAAGAGCTTTACAAGCCATTTTTTCCCTTAGTGATTTTGAATGTAGATGATTTGAGGTGTAAGAAGCCCCACATTATCTTTTCCCAAAGAACATGCCCTACAAGGAGACTCCAAATTTATCATCATTATTGTTTTCCCATATGAGTTGGTACACATTAAAATTCGGTAGTCCATCCCTAAAAGCATTATTGCTCTTTCTTTCTTAAGTGTGAGGAATTCAATTAAGATAGAACTCTAAAATCAAGAATAGCTTTTAAGACTCTTTTCTGGCTTCAAATGTTGTTGCCACTCTAAAAGGTTTGAACGAGTAAAACGAGGAAAGGACTAGGGCAACATAACATGGGTTCCACTCATTCTCTTGGTGATGATTGATTTAAAGAATAAAACACCTTTCTTCTCACATGGCATCCACATCCATCTTATTAAGGTTCAAGCAAAATCATTAAAAATATGCTCCCCACTTTATTACGGCCAGCTTGCTCCCATGGCCCACAATGATACACAAACCTAATTTCACATCCACAAACAACACTTATAATGCCCCACATAGATTGGCCCATTTCAAACCTCATGTAATTTTTGCATGGTAAATTGCAAGAATAATGAAGTTTTTGCCTTTGCTTTTGTACCGAATTTGCCATGCAGCCAATGGTGAAGATGCACTTTATTAGTCTCATATAATAACCCCATGATCAAAAATATTTTCAACAGTAGGGGAGCTCACTTATATGACATAATTTTGAACAACTACTATATGTTAAATTTTTGTTTTCGAGGTGAGGTTAGTTCATTTTCTAGTGTTTGCATTTTTTTTTAAAGTTTATGTACATGGTTTTATCTTATATAAAGAATCACATTTTCATTTAACATGTTAATTTAATTTTTTTAATTTGAGGATGATTTTTTTAGGAATATGACTATTATCCATAAGTTTGTGTATCAAATGTTTTGAGTTGTGTGTCTAGAATTTATAGATATTGATTTGTAGAAAAAAATTAGCTATATTAACTTGTATTGGTCCTTGATCAATCACACTTCATGTTGTTTTGATTGCATCAACATTCACGTTCTCTTTTTGGTATGTATTTAATCTTGTTACAACACAAGGCTTGTCTATTTTAAAATAAATTCATGATCTTCTTTTTGTTTATAACAAAGGATTGAGTAAGATTTTAAGTATCGTAATTTTCTCAAATGTATTGACAATGATAGGTAAACAAGTTCTATGATATAGAAGGTAAAAACTTGTATTGGACTTATCCACATGATAACCAAGTACTTCAAGAATAGACCACAAACATGGTCTTATCACAAGCCCTGGAAGTTTTAAATTATGGTTATCTCAAATTCCTAAAGATTGATCTTGTTTTAATTTCTAGTATCAACTTTTTTTTATTGAAGCATCTTAATCAATCAAACCAAATAAATTTGAAAATGTATATAGAGCTCTCTAATCCTTCTCTATATTTTATTTCTTACTCTTAATTGCTCAAATATTTTCTTATATTAATTAAACTCATCTATTAGATCTAAAGTTTCAATCTAGTCAGGGTTTACAACTAAAGTGTTTTATATAATAAAAAACAACAAACAAGGGTGTTGTCTCTTACACAACCACAACCCAAAGACGTTCAAACCAACAACTAGAGAACAAAAACAAGCTAATATAAAATTATCATAAAAAATTACAAGAGTTTAGCAGTAGATTGTAAGCTATATCTAGCAACACACTCAAAATAACTAAAGCATAACTTAGATGTTAAATGTTCGATGCAATTTATTTTCTCACACTTTGGTGGGCTCACAACTTCCATACTCGTCCTTAAAGGTAAAGTTCAATGTAATTTATTGTCAACCTTTAATCTAGGGTGCATTTAGCTCACTTTAACCCACTATCTTTACCTTTGCTTGTCTTTATTAAATCATGTTTCTACTAACATGGCTAGCAATATTTGTTTTTTTTTAATGTGGATCACATGATGTGTTTTTATAAGGAAGAAGAAGAATTTGAATATGGTATATGGTTTTAATTATAAAATCTTAAAAAAATATTGATAAGTTAATTTTGTTTAAATCAATTGGATAACATAGATGATGATACATACCCTTATGTTGTCATTTATGATATTGATAAGATACAATTAAGGCTTTAGGTAAAATGGTCATGATATTAAATATTATCTTATGGTGACCATATTTCCCAACCCCTAGGTTATGTCTATCTTATCATTATGATTTTATCACCACTATCCCAGTCCATAGATCTTATACACCACTCACCCTCTCATTATTTTCTTTTAAACTTCCAAGTATTCTTTATTCATACTTGTATTCCTACCATTACTATTGCCCATACACTTTGCTCTCATATCCCACATGCTGTTCAACCCTTACATGCCCCATCTATGATTATACATTATATTCTTATACCTTTATCTAGCTATATCAACTTTAAGTCTCAACCTATTTTACTCTCCCTTTGCTTATGCATATCCCCCTTTTTTTCTTTCACTCATATGTATTGTGCTTCTACCACTACCATTTGTACACTTGTATATCTTTTATCTTTTACACTAATACGTTTCCACATATATTCCTTTAGTTTTTTCTATACCGTCCAACAATTGACAACCATTATGAGTGAGTTACAAAATACAAAACCCAATTTAATAATTTACAAAAATATCCTCAAAAAGATTTGACAAGTGAATCACTATGTAATCTATTGGTATTTCACATATTGACTTATCCTTTACCAACATGAGTTGTGCCATATCAATTTTACAATGGATGGTGGTAGAAGAAATCTATTGACTTAAATGAATATTTTAAAGAAAAATATCTAGATTAAATATAATATATATTTGATAAATTATATACATGAAGCTAGAGAATGTATTTCTTTATTTGGTTTTATTATTTACACCGTCATTCCACCAATCTCTTAGAGACATAGTTAATGATGTTATTGATTACCTTTGACTAATATTGGGTTAAAGTCACTTTTACAAAATTAACACAATATAGTCAAGGAACAAATGTGACGGTCAATAATTGTGGACAAAAGTAATTGTGTTAACCAATATATAATTTATCAACAAACAGTAAGATACAATAATTATTTCTCGGTAGTCACCTTGTAATCATAAAAGTTAAAGTAACTTATTCAATTATTAGAGTTGTTAGTTTCTTGAGTCCTATAGTAGTGTATATCATTATGAGATTTAATTTCTAGAAAATAATCCTATACAGTATGACATCATTATAACTTATTACCCTTATAAATTTTAATAAAATAAAAATTTATCAATAGCTTCTTGTTAGTTCATCGTTCACTTAAAAACAAAAGAGCATACAAGTTTTACTAGATTGGAGGAACCTTTGTATATAGTGCTACAATAACTTTTGTAGCATCGATATATCATATTACCTTCTATAAAACTAGTTAATAAATCAATAAGAATCGTACATCACTTCAATTCTATTTCTCATAATTTATCATCTAGCATATGGGCATTCTAAAAATAGGCACATAAAATCAAGCATAAGATGTAACATATCAGTAACAATAATATTCTCCAAGTTGAAGGTATTTATGATAATGGAGATAAATATGTACCACCTCTTAAGTCAATGATAGGATACTCTCAATGTTAATTCTAATGATCCTATTAATTTTGTTATAAAACCTACTCTACAACTTCATACTACTGCTACAAATAAAGATATCAAACATTATGACAATCAGAGAAATGTGTATATGTTAGTCTTTAAAGGCACTGAGAGGGAGGGGTGAATCAATGCAACCACAAATCTGAAACTCTTCTTTAATAGATTCCACAATACCCAACATGCAAAACTAAATACAATATAGAAGCATAGAAGATCAAATCTTAGTCTACTAGCGAAGTTGAATGGCTCCAAATGAGCCCACGAGGGATCAAGTCTAGCTAAGTGCAAGGCTCAAACATCATAAGAAATAAGGTTAGGATTGTTCCCCAAACAAATTTGGTAGAATAGATACCCCTTAGTCTTTGGCTCCTATCCAAAGTGGTTTCAACCTATAGGCTTGTGCTCCCATATTAGGTAGCTAAAACTACTTTATGAAGGCCCTCGTTGGGCTAGTGTGCTCACAGGCTTCATGTCCCTACTAAGATGACATGTTTGTGGTCTAAACCTCCATAAAAAAGGAGAGTTATATGAGATTGATTCATTTATATAACATATTTTGTATCTTATTGAGATTAAAATTTACCATTTCAGTGCACTCATATATCTTTTATTTCTACTACTACTTATCGTACACTTAGATAACCTTTATCATTTACACTAATACTTTATCCACAAATATAAATTTAGTTTGATCTATATTGTCAAACTTTTTGTCATCATTATGAGTGAATTACAAAATATAAACCATATTTCAATAATTTACAAAAATATCCTGAAAAGTATTTAACAATTGAATCACTATATAATCTATTGGCATGTGACATATTAGTATATCCTTCACCAAAAAGATCTATGCCATGTTAATTTACAATGAATGGTTGTATAATCAATCCATTAAATTGATTTAATGTTTTAAAGAAATATATTTAGATTAATTTTATAAGAGTATTTGCTAAATTATTTCCCTGAAGCAAGAGAATGTATTCCTTTATTTGATTTTATTATTTACATTATCATCCCTCTAATCTCTTAGAGACAGTTAATGATGTTATTGATTAGGTATTTGACTAATAAATGGGTTAAAGTCACTTTTATAGAATTAACAAAATTTTGTCAAGGAACAAATGAAACAACCACCAATAATGAACAAAATTAATTTTGTCAACAAATATTTTTTTTAACAAATGCTATGCTTCAATATTTATTTACCATTAGTCACATTGTAATCATCAAATTTAAAGTAACTTATTCAATTATTAGAGTTACTTTTTTAGTCCTGTAGTAGTGTTTGTCATTATGAGATTAAGTTATCAGAAAATGTTCTTCAACACTACATCATTATCACTTAGTATCCTCATAGGTTTCAATCAAATCCAAAACTATTAATTATTTTCATGTTAGTTTGTCATTCACCTAAATCCAAAGAATATAAAAGTTTTATTATATTGGAGGAACCTCTATATATAGTGCCACAATAATTTTTATAGCATTAATATATCACATTTACCTTCTATTAAACTAGTTGAGGAATCTAAAGGGGTCCCACATTACTTCAATTCTAGTTTTCATAATTACTATCTAGCATATGTGCATTCTACAAATAGGCTCATAAAAATCAAGCATAAGATGTAAGATGTCAATAACAATAATAGGCTCCAAATTGAAGGTGTTGATGATAATGGAAATAAATTTATACCACCTGAGGAGTCAATTCTTGTTCTAATAATCCTATTGGTTTTGTTAAAAAGCCTAGGCTACAACTTCATATTACTACTACAAACATGAATATATCTAACATGATGACAATCAAGCAATTATGTACATGCAAATGAGTATTAATGGCACATTATGTTAGGGTATGTTGATTGACCCTAGAGATCTACTGAAATTTTCAGTAGGCATAAGGACAGTTTAAGAGAGTCAAGATGAGTCAAATATAATAAATGATGTAATATTTTGTGAGAAGTTGGAACCAAGACAAGATCTGATATTGGAGGTAGATCACTTGCAACACCACTTTATATATGATTGAAGATCAAATTAGTAGAATGAGTACAAATCTAAAATTGGAGAAAAATAAAGACAAACAATGATCATTTTGAGAAGACTCTCAATACTTTTATTAAGCTATATTTTGACTAGTAAGAGGGTAAAAGTACAAACCTGTGTCACACTTTAACAAAGGAAGAGGACCACGACATGCAAAACTGTTGAACTTTAATGACATAAAAGTGATATCTGTGTTTAGAATTTGAAAATGATGTAAACTAATGAAATGTGTAAAATTGGATCTAGTTTATGCCTATAATTTTTTAAAATTTTTTTGAATAAGTATTGACCTATTTTTTTAATTTTTGAAGTCCATTTTTTAATTGCTCAAAAAATGCTGAAAATGTAAGGTCTAGTTCCCTCCACTTTAATATGTGCAAATAATCTTTTTTTCTTCTGATTTCAGAATATGTTTTAGATAACATGTACAGCTAGTGCATGAAAAAAGAAAAATTGGTTTTCGGTATATATTTTGTCTGTTATAACTATTCAAAGTCAGAAT
>MU226160.1:1181456-1197786 GCA_018584345.1 Thuja plicata | reverse complement strand
AATAGTTTCCTAATGTTTTGTAACATTTTTGTAATATTTTGAAACATATGCAATAAAACTAAATAACATTTTCCTAATGTTTTGTAACAGTTTTCTAATGTTTTGTAATAGTTTGGACTAATGTTTTGTAACATTTTTCTAATGTTTTACAACAGTTTCCTAATGTTTTGAAATATGTAATAAAACTAAATTAATTAACTAACTAACTAACATATGATTCTAACTAAAAAATAAATTTAAATCTACATTAAACAATATTTTATAAATAAKAAAATAAAAACAAAAAACATCAAATAATAGTATAATTACATTAATTTAACATAACAAAATTAAAAAAACATTGAAAAAACACTTTAAAAAAAAATAAAAAAAATTCCTACCGATTTTCGGCCGAAGTACTCCTATTCCGCTCCGTAAATCATGGAAGGCGCTCAGTGCAAATGAGCCGCTCAAACCGATTTTGGGGTTTATATAGATTTTGGGGGTTCTGGCCGAACATGGTCCAGTCGGACCAGGTTCGGCCGGAACCCCGCTGCCACATGGACGCCACTTGGCGCCGCGTGTGCACCACGTATGTCCGGCCGAAACATGTCCGGCCGAAATATGTCCGGCCGAAACATGTCAAATGGTCCTCAAGTGTGACACAGTTCCGTACTTTTACCCAAGAGTGAGAGTAAAGTTTTGATTATATAGAAAAATAAAGTCACATACATTCAAGAGATGCATTAACTCCTACTCCTCATAAAAGGTGGGGGTTTTTACCTACTTGGAAAATGTCAAAACATGTGGCATAATCTCCTTACATGAAGATAGAAAAGGAGTAATAAAAGGTGACACATAAAGCCAGAGGTGGGTGAAAAACCTAACAACCCCATTACCTACTAAGGTAATGAAAAAATAGTATTTATGAGAGATGACACAACAAGCCAAAAGTGTGTGTCTGTGTAACTCAACTACCCATGAGTAGGAGAGAGTAACACATGTAGTTGAAGTTATTTGTCACATGTACTCATATTAACCACTCTTAATAACCTAAGAAAGCTTAAATATAATATGTTCAAGGAAAAATAAGTACCCCATAATATAAGGAAAATAAATTAAAAAACCTATACTAACACCCACCATAAGCATAGCTTAGGTGCGTGAAAATATAGATCTCAACAAATGAGGCCATGTTAGGTACTCATGTAGATATAGAATCCCTCCAAAATAATAATCCCTTTGTAAGAGGTGCAGCCCCCTTAAATAGAGAGAGAAATTCCCCCACCCCCTAGAGAGAGAGAGAGAGAGAGACCTATCACATCACACACAAAGCTCACAAATGAAGGAACTTGATTTTAGTGTTTTAGTGAAGCTTTTGGTAAATATATTTGCATTTTCTTTGATTCAGAACAATACTTAAAATTGATAATGAGTTCCCGAATCAAATCTCAAACATAGTTCATATGTATCTCAATTTGTTTTTTCCTTTGGTGATGAATTAGAATTTTTGAGATTTGTATAGAACTCTAACTATCACAAAATATTATTGTAGGCTTTCTGACTAGAATATAAAAAATAATGAGAATATTCTTAAGCCAAATAGCCTTAGTGGTTGCATTAACTACCCCTCCATATTCAACCTCTATTGATGAAAGGTCAATTTCATATTTCTTCTTGCTCAACCAACAAACTAGACCAAAACCAAGTGAGAAGAAATACCATAGACTAGACTTGTGGTCCTCAAAATCACCTACCCTATTTGAATCTATATATCCCACCAAGTCAATATCCATGCCTTCTACATATTGAATTCCATAAGTGTGAGTACCTTCACTATTATGGAGGATCCTCTTAGCTACTTTCCAATGCAACTCATGTGGATTCTACATGAGTCCAGAGACCATGTGCCCATAGTATATGAAATGTTGGGTCTTGTATGAGTCAAGTAGATGCAACTACCAACAAGTTGTCAATATAAAGTGCCATCAACAATGTATGAAGGGCACTTAGCCTCAAGTTTGACCCTTGATAAAAATGGAGTTAGTGCAGGCCTACAATCAACCATGCAAAATTTAGAGAGCATATCTTGAGTGCATACTCGGGTTGTCCAAGGAAGATACTTGAAGATGATTGAGTGATCTCAATCCCCAAGACTAAATGAAAAATACTTGAAAGTTTATAACATCAAAAATATATCACGTAGAGTAGTTTTCACTACCTTGATGGTGGATGAGTGACTCTTATGATCAACATGTCATCAACATGGAGAAACAAAACAACGAGAGTGGCATCCTACTATAAAATATATATATTAAGATTAAAATGACATTGATTGAAACTGTTGTAAGAAGGGATGAGTCCTTCTTGGCATACCAATATTGAAGAGCTTTTTTGAATCCATATAGAGACTATCAAGGTAGACACACAAGTGATGAATCCTGAACAAATCTCTTTGGTTGATCCATGTAGATTTCTTCTTAAAGGTCTACATGAAGAAAGGAACTCTTCACATTCACCTGATGAACTACCAAACTAATGGGCTACAACTATGTGTAGGATGATTCAGATGGATTTCATCTTAGAAACTTATGAAAAATTCTCAAAGTAATCAATCCCAAGACCTTCAAATAATTTGTTTTCTACCAAATTATCCTTATTAGTTATCAATTAAATCATATACTATAAATTTTTTTTGGTAGATCCACTTTCACTGAACAATTTTCCTTCCCTCAAGAAGAGGAACAAATCCCATGTGGGATTCATTTCCTAGGAATTGAGCTATTCTTGCATTGTACTATCTCACTCAAGAACACCTGAAGATTCTCTAAAATAATACGGATCAAAAGCTAAAGAAATGAAGATATGTGGAGCTTGATAAAACTATGACCTTGTTCTTCTAGTATATGATGGATCACCAACCTAATCACCATCTAAATATAATTTATATTGATCCCAAAGGGGCACATAGGATAGATATTCTAGATGAGAATTATCAACTTTTGGGTTATGACTAGGAGAGGAATATGAATCGTCATCATTACTATTATAATATACAGTGGGAGAAAAATAACCCTCATTAAAATTGGGAGGATTAACATCATTTTAAGAACTTTCATCATGATTTAATGTATCTAATGTAATGGTGGATAGAGAGGTGGTATGACAAGAACTAGAAGAACTCTTCTCAATATGAACAGTCCTCTCAATGAAAAAATCACAAGTCATGGTATGGAGAAGTCTATAGCCTTTGACATCATCTAGATACCCAACAAATATGCAAGGGTTTATCTTAGATCCATACCCTTTCGGTTCTCAACTGTAAGGTAAGCCCATGCAAGAGAACCTAACACTTTTAAGTGCTTAATTGTGTGTCTCTTATCAATCCAAGCTAAAACGGGAGTTACCCCCTTCACATCTTGTGAGGGACTTGACTCTCGATGTAATATGCATACTTGACATGTCCTCTACATAGTATTAAGGTGCCAAATATTTAGAGTGAATAATACAATTAGCCATCTTCTTCAAGGACATGTTCTTGCATTTTGTGACACCATTTTTTTGAGTACTATATGCAACTATGTGCTACCTATTGATACCTTAAGTAGCACAAAACTATTCAAACTGATTATTAACATATTCACCCTCATTATCTATCTATAGAATCTTGATGAACTTCCCAAATTGTTTATGTGCACAATCTCTGAAATACAAAAAATTCTCAAAGACCTCATACTTTTGTTTGAGCAAGTAAACCTATATGTATTTAGAAAAGTCATCAATGAATGTGAGAGTGGAGGTGTTCACGAAGATGAAAGGGGAAATAAAAAGTATTATATATAAATATAATGTAAATAAATAAATAAGCAATTTAAGAGTTCATTATCTTCCCTAGATTAGATGTGTTGGGCCTATTAATTTAAATTATTTCAAACATAAATTAATAATTGTTAGCTAAAAATGTTATGAAAAATGATGTAGTGATTCAACAATAATGCAAATTAAAAAACCAATTTTATGAATGTGAACTTGAACTACTTCTACAACTAGAGAATCAATCACATTATTGTAAATCTAACTTGTGTCTCATGGATTTACAAATTTGGTCTTTATAAACTTTCATAATGTCACTTTTAATTTCTCTAAATGTCATAAGTATTATAGTATATATAAAAAATTAATGTTTTTTGGCTTATTGTCTTGTAGTTGATATGGATAATTACTTGTCTTGCATCAAGATGTGTAAAGCCACCAATTTAATAACTATAAAAAATGATTAAGGGCAACACTCAAGCATGCAAGATGTCCTAGATGCTTGGGTAATGTAGGTTATTTGATAATATATAAAAATAAAAAGTGATGATTCTAAAAATGAGATCTAGCTTGTAATGATCAAATCTAGATGATGATAATAATATTATCTATAAATAAGTAAGGTTATCCCTTTAAATACAGCACAAGGTTCAAGAAAAACACTCTTGCACCTTGCGTAACCACATTTTGGTCACAAAGAGAAATAAAATTAATTACATATTTGAATTTAAATTGTAAAAGGGGTCATTTTTGTGAATGGAAAAATAATCTAGAACACTTTTGCAATAATAGATTGTCTTGCATGAAAGGGGTAAACCGAAGGTGAGGGCCAATACCTAGGAATGAGTGCAAATAGGGATAGATAAGGCTTGGATGGTGCACCCACTCTCAACTAAAAACACACCATATACATGCTTGCTACTAGTTCATAGTTCTAGACAAAATTTAACTACTTATTATTACTGATGTTTTTCAACCAATCAATTTTTAAAATTTATTTTACTTTCTTATTCTTTTTTATTAAGGGTCAAATAGGTTTTGAAGGGACCTGAAACTCTATATAAAAAAATATTTCCATCAAAAAATAATCAGGAAAAAGGCATCCAACCCACATAAAAAAGAAAGAAAAATAGACAACAAAACAAAAACTAATTCTGGCTTTTTAAAGCCTTAGCCACTTCAATTTCAAGTTGAAAGGCATCCACAGAGATTTTTTATGTTATCAGATCTTGATTTGACTATTCACCAATTATTTTGAGATGAAAACACATGTGAGTACTAGGCCCTTTGTCCTCCTTTGGAAGAACCTATTTACCCTTATCTTAAGCATCTAAATCCTTAAATTGAATGTTGGCTTCATACATTTTCTCAAATTTCTTGGTCATTACCTTCATACTATAAACACTCCTCTTAATAACTTTGTAACTAGAGTTAACCAAGGTAATGATATTGTCATTTTTTTTCTTATAATTGGCCTCCAATCTAGTACTTTTTCCCTCATAGTCCTCCTTCATATTCTCAACATCTTTGATGGTCTTCTAAAGAGAGGCAACCATATTGTTTCCTTCCTTTTCAATCCATAAATCACCTTGAGACTGGATTTTTCCAGAATTTCTTTGAAGAGATCAGATTTTAATATTTATATCATTCAATTCATGAAAAAAAAAACATCTGCATCTTGAAAGTTTTCATCACCGCATTCCTGGTCACCCCTAAGAGATCAGTAGGGATCTCTTTATCATAATTAAAGGAGCACAAAATCTTTCTCCAAGTCTATAGGAAAAAAAAGTTCTTCCTTTATTATCAGTCATTGGAATAGAGTCTCTCAAGTACCTTTGGCTATTATGTTCACTTTCCATGGAAACCAAGAAAAGAGGGGAGATCTTCCACTTTTTGACCTCTTTCTTCTTATCTAACTTCTTTCATTTCTCCTCCCAATAAAAAAAATTAGGATCATCTTCATTCTCTATTTGCTAGTCATCCTCATGAGAATACAGGCTATTTGAGCCCTCTTCCTCTGACTTCGAGTTGTTATTTACAAAATTCTTCAAAATAGGGGGCATCTTAGACTTTCTTGGAAAATTTTAAATGCTCCATTATTAAAAAGATTAGCCCTTCATGCACAATAGGGTTCTTAGGTCTTTTATATAATCCCTAATGCCCATTCTTAGTGAAGAAAGGAGATAGAGCGAAAAGAAAATCCCTATGTCTAAAATGGTTAAGAAGAACAAAATGATGCTCATAAAAAATATTATATCGACCATTAAGACTAAAATACTAAATAAGTACCTTGAGAACCACCACCCACAAGGGTTTGAGGTATTTCATCTTGTAGCCATTGTTTCACCAGGCACTTTCCCTCTTTTCCTTTCATGAAATTTTGGAATTTCACATCAGTAGACTTCTAGTCCTTGAAAAATTTCTTACCTTCCATGTAAAGCCTAGAAACCTGCACGACTATCTCCTCAATGATGTCAAACTTTTGGTCACACACCATGACCTGCCCATCTTTCCAACCCTGAAAGAACATTTTTAACAAATCATGGTTGAACCCATGAAGTTATTTAATGTAGGCTGAAACCCCATATTTATATATAGAATTCTCCAAATTACATTATTTTTCTTCACTTATTCACAAGTGATTGGATCCAATCGGTTCCTATCATCTCCCATGACTAAGTCCCTTCCATTCATAGAGAATCCTACCCCACTAAAAGCCCTAAATATTTTGTAAAGCATAACACTGTGCTCAGCTCCACAAGAAAATTCACTCAAAATACCCACAAAGTGTATGGTAATAATGACAAGAAAAATTAGAAATAAATTACACATCATTATTAAATGTAAGGCTCGTTGCTTGAGCATGTTCCCTATCATAGGCAATCAATTCCTTGGTTTGATTTGGGAGCATATCACCCTTCACCACTCCATTTTATTATTGTTGTGAACACAAATATTGGCAAGGGAGTTGACAATACCATTGGCTTCCCTAAAATTTATATATATGGACTTTATCAAATGTGTTTATAATAGAAATAGAGTCCTCTATCCAATTCTCAATAGTCCAACTAGGCCTTTGTAATCTTTTAAGGCATTTTACTATGTTATCAAAATCTTCTTCAATGTAGACCTATTTACAATTAGATTGGTAGGCAGCAAAAACTTTGGCAAAGTGATTTGTCGACTTCCCAAAGGGAGCGTCACTGCTAAAATAAACCCACCATTTTCAATTTTACTTTCTTATTGTTGACAAAGTAATATATATATATATATATATATATATATATATATATTTTTTTTTTTTTTTTTTTTTTTTTTTTTTNTAATATATATATATATATATATATATATATATATATATTTTTTTTTTTTTTTATTTTTTTTTTTGAAAGAGAAATAGCTTAGATTTTTTTTATCTCAAAGGATACTAGATCAATCTTGGCACAAAATATATGTAGATCAAGAAAATATTAATAATATTTGTTTATAAATACAGTACAAAAATAATAAGTGTTTCAAACATTTATTATCAATATCATTTAAATAATATCCTATGTACTATTTCTTGTATTCATTGTATTTTGCAAGTGCCTCAAGCATCTATCACTAACCCTTCTTTTTAAATAGATATGATTTATATGCCACAACAATATCCTTCAATAATAATAAAATGTTTTTGATATTAATTAGAAACATAACAAGGGTGTTGACCCTTACATAACCACAACCCATAGGCATTAAAAGAGATCAACAACACATTAACAATAAAGGTCTTGGATGTTACAAGTATAGGTCATTATTTGCTCACTCACAATAAATTTAGTAGCCCACCTCAAGTGTGGGTAGATATCTCACCCACAATGTGGGGAGAAGAGTGGCAAATTACAAAACACATTTTTCTACATCGTCAAACAACTGTCCAAAAGATACTATCACTAGGATCCTTGTCATAAGGGGGAGCAAGTGGTCAAATCCCATTAGGGAGACTATCAGCACAAGGGGTAGAGTGTTGAGAAGGCTACACATTGTCAGTCAGAGATTAAAGTAGAGTAGGAATAGTAGATAGAGAAGGGTCCATGCGGCTAGAGGGGAATATACCAGCAGGACGAAGAGGCATAGGGGCTATAGAGGTCGCGACATGAATGTCATCCAAATTTGCAGTAGGAGAATCATTCTGAGGGGAGTTGTCGTTAGTCTATGCATCATCATCAAAGGAAGAATCAGAAGCCTGAATAGTCAAATGTTCATCATTAGCATCTTTCCACCAAGTGGTGGTACCTTTACACCACAAGAGAGAATAATTTGTTGCTATATGACTAGTAGAGAAGCATTAGCGACATCAAAAATGGATTCCCTCATAATATATTGATTGAGTCCATGGCCTATCCCCCACCATGAGAACCATATCTCTAGGGAGATGTGTGGAAATATTAATGTCAACCAAAATGAATGCAAAGGTGGAAATATCCATAGTAGTCGTGGTAACATCCATCTTTAGAAAATAACCAATAGAGTTGATGATGACCCCAAAAATGAAGAGGAATTTTAGGAAGATGAACCCACATATGACACATATTGAGAGGCTCAGTGAAAGGGTTGAAGGAAACTACCCAAGGTTTGGCTGAAAGAGATTAATTCCCCCAAGCCCACAAATTTCTCATCACCAAATCAGGTTCCTTAGAGGAAAGAAAAGGATAAATAAAAAATCCCTTAGCACAAGGGAAAATATCAATGTTACTTGAAACCAAAGTTCTCAAAGAGTTTGTTGCCCAATGATGCAGGTCAGATAAAGAAGGCTAGATATGGAAATATATAGACTAACCCACAGTATTGGAAACAATCCACATTTTCCTCCATATTGTGGCCACAAACCACCACTGGAGAGGTCTTGGCACAAGCCAGAGGTCTAGGTTTCACCTTTGGAGGAAGATTTGCAACAAATTTGGCAACATGGGAAAAACTTTGAGTTCACCAACAATAGAAAAGGGCTTTGAAGGGGGAGCCCTCATTCATAGCCTTACTAGCAGAGATATGCCCCAAACCACCCAATCAAATAGAGGCACCCAACAAATTGGCAACCAAAAGCATTCTTAAACCCACCCCTGTAGAGTGAACCTGAAGGAGCCTCCACAACCAACTCAAGAAAGACAATATTTATGATCATAATGTGAACATTTGCAACAATTATTTACGTAGCGTGAGCGAGCTATACATTTTGTGATCATTATGCTCGAGCAGGATCTTGTGTTTTGGAAATCTTTAACATGATGCATATTAAAAAAAATGCTAAAAATGTTATACTAATAAGGATTATTTAATATTGATATATTTTCATAATACTCATAATATTCTATTTATAAATATATTGAATGCATGATGTAATTAAAAATATTGGATTGCTAATGTGAATAAGGGTGAATTTTGATAATTTGGCAATTGTAATAATTAAAATTATAGAATATTATATGAAAAAACACAACATATATTTGTATAACAAAATTTATCATCTTAGCACATAAGCAAATAAATTAATGAACTTTTTATTTAACAAAAAATTTATTGTTCTATAGTAAAAGGGTAATTATAACAACATATTTGGCAATATCGTTAATTGGTTATTATTGGCTATAATTTATAATATATTACAGTAATAAAAATTAGTTACTATACAACACTAATTACATTAAATAAAAAACTTAAACAACCAAAAATAAGTCTAAAATAAATGTGAATTGTGCAACATAGTCAAAAGGTTCTTGATTTATTAGTGAAGTGAATGGTTTAAATGAGTTAATTGGGAATCAAATTTCGTTAAGTATGAGACCCTCAACACCACAAAGGATGTATTAAAACTAAACCAACCACAGTAAATCTATTAATGAAGTGAATTGTTTTGAATGAGCCTTTAGGAATCAAGGGTCATTGAGTGTGAGACTCTCAATGCTATAAAGTATGTATGCAAATTTAACTAACCAAAATAAATCTAAAAAGTGAAAGATAGTCAAAGGGCTCTTGATCTACTAGTGAAATTAATGGTTTTGAATGTGCCAACTAGAAAAAAAAATTGTTCATTGTGAGGCCTTCGACATTACAATTATGTATCAAATTTTTGCCAACCAAAATAAATCTAAAATAAATAAGAAAAGTGCAAGATGGCAAAGGGACCTTGATTTACTAGTGAAGTGACTTGTCACCAATAATCGAGATATATTTAGCAGGAGGCCCTTGATACTATAAAGTATGTATTTAAACTTAACCAACAAAAATTAATCTAAAGCAAATTTGAAAAATGTTAAGTAAAAGGGTTCTTGATATCCTCAACACTATAAAGTGTGTATAGAACCTTAACCAACCAAAATAAATCTAAAATAAATATGAATAGTGCAAGATAGTCAAAGGGCTCTCAATCTACTATTGAAGTGAATAATTTTGAATGAGTCCACTAGGAATCAAATTTTGTAGATTGTGAGGCTTTCGACATTAAGAATTTTGTATCAAAGTTTAACCAACCAAATTAACTCTAAAATAAATGTGAAAAGTGCAAGATGATCAAAGGGACCTTGATTTACTAGTAAAGTGACTAGTCACTGATAATCAAGTTTTGTTAAGCATGAGGCCCTCAACACTATAATGTATGCATCAATAACTTAACCAACAAAAATAAATCTAAAATAAATGTCAAAATTGTAAGTAAAAAGGTCTTTGATCTACTAGTGAAGTGAATGATTTTGAATTAGCTCACAAGGAATCAAGTTTTGTTGAGTGCGAGGTCCACAACACTATAAAGAATGTGTCAAAACTTAACCAACAAAATAAATCTAAATAAATTGTGAAAAGTGGAAGATAGTTAAAAGGGCCCTCAATCTATGAATGGTTTTGAACAAGTCCACCACGAATCAAATTTTGTTGAGTGTGAGGCCCTTGACACTACAAAAGATGTATAGAAATTTAATAAACCAAAATAAATACAAAAATATAGGACAATCAAAGGACCTTTGATCTACTAATGAAGCAAATGGTTTTGAACAATTCCATCAAGAATCAAACCTTGTTGAGTGTAAGACCCTCAACAACATTACAAACGTATCTCCTAATCATACGAAATCAATTTTAAAATAACCTAAATTAAACATAAAACCCCCCTAACCAATACTTTGATTCTAGTTTAATAGAACAAGTTTTGTAGCATATGCATTTCCCATCACACCATGCAAGTCGTCCCCATCCATCCCTTAGGTTAGGGGGGGAAAGATGGAAATTGAGTTCAAGTGGTGCTCCTGGACCCTACTAACAATTTTTTTTAATTTTTTTTAATTTATCAAAGACCCTCCTAACAAATTAGATGATGAGGCCGCCCAAATTCCTAAGCTTTGACCCCAAGGTAGCGCCGAAATTCCTTAACGTGGGAAACATAACTTTAGAAATACAGTTTTAATCAAGTTGCTTCTCTTACGAATTTCCTTTCTTTAAAGTTTTTCAACTCATGTTTATATATTTATGCCACCAAGAAATCAGATATTTTTATAAAGTCAGCTTCTCCACATGATTAAAATACTTCCAACATAAAAGTTTTTTTATTTTTAAAATCCCATCTAATTATGGAACCAAATCTATATCAACGGTTTAAAATGGATCCCACAAACGAGGAAGTTTCCTAAACCCTGCGATTTCCAAGCAACTGCCACATAAAAGAATATCACATGCAATTAGATGTGGCGATTATTTATTGAGGGAGAAATATATGTTGGACGGTTAGGAATAATGTTTTTTAGGTTGTCCAAAAAGAAAAAAAATACCCTCGCATACGTTGACGTAAAAAGAAATCAAAGAGCTTTTATATTGTTCATTTATTTATTTAAATTGTTGCTCACTCTACACTTTACAATGATTAATCCAATTAAATAAAATGAAAATGGTATGTATGTCGATGGTGTTTATATAGATAATGGTTATAAATTTATGTTGTTCATGAGATCACTATTACGACAAGCTGACCTATAATGTTAAATTGTATTTTATGTTGTTAGGGGTTTGGATAAATTATATTTTATGTATTTGAGATATATATTTTGAAATTGGAATGATTCTAGTAGTTATTGTATTATTAGAATTGGAAGTTTTTTTAAAAAAATTTAGGGATTCATATGTTTAGGTCAACTAAAACTTAAACATTGTTACTTAAGGGACAATTAAGGATTCATTACAGTAGTGATCACAATTTCATATTTGACCTTTATAATTCAAGGGGTTGAAGGCAAAAAGAAAAGAAAAGTGGAAGTGTATTGTTGCTTTGTTGACTTTCACAAATCTCTTGGTATTTGTTTATCAAAGGGCTTTGACTCTTTCCCATTTGATGATATTAATTATCATGGCACACTACAAATCTATTGCTGGTAGAATTCATATATGTTGGTGAGATAGTAGACTTCAAAATGCCTTTAGGGTTAAGTGTGGTTGCTTTCTTTCTCCTATTATTTTGGATCTATATATGTATGGATAAGCTCGAGGAAAGTACTTCAAATTGCTTGGACACAAAAGTTTTTTTTTTTTTGTATAAAGCTAATGTTATTATATATTTGTTGATGACATGATTTTGATGTGCTAATTAGAGGAACGTCTCTAAACGCAACCATATATCTTAGCATCCTTGTGTGGCATATGTGAGCTTCAAGTAAATATTGAGAAAACAAAAGGTCATACGGTTTTTAACAATTCAAAGCATACTTCCAAACAACTTTCCTCATCTATAAAGGTCAAACGATTGAGATTGTCTCTTAGTATACATATCTAAGGGTCTTTTTTCCAAACCATGCTTTAGCTTATCACAAATTACCTAGTATGGATGAATTTAAAAGGTATGTTTCTCTTACAACTCTTGAGAAATAATGACTCCAACTTTAAATTTGTAGGATACTTGAATACTATGTTTTACCTCATTCACTCACTTGTTATAGCTACTCTTCTATGTGGGGTCGAAACATGGGGACCTTACTTTATGAAAGCTATCCAAAACCAAATTGAAAGAGTTTGTACTTCCATATTATGCAAGCATCTTCATATTAAAAGATCAATTAACATCATTCTTATTGAATTTAAGAAGTCCTCACTCATTATGGTGAGGTAATTATGATACATATGCTTAGATGGATGACCAAAACTTCAATTGGTTTCTTTAATTACTATTATCAACTATTTAAATCCTCTATGTAAGTAGTGCAATGTGGGACCTACTCTAGATTGTACACTAAGGATCATTCTCTACTAGGTCTTGTAAGACATATACTAGATATCTCAGCTAAAATGGAGATAAATTTGAGGATTGGCTTGATGAGATCTATAGAGCCTACTAGTAGTCCAAATGACTATAGCCTTGGGAATGAGAACCCCTTTCCTTTAAGCTTCAACACTAGTATGTAATCGATATCTTTGTTTTGAAGATGCATTCATCCAATGTTCATATTATATTAAGCTATAATTATACTATAATTTTACATTCAATTTAGCATAGTTCAAAGTTTATCTACACACCTTTGGCATAGAGATTGGTTATCATATTCCTCAAAAGCATTGCATTTGTCAAATTTATTTGATGAAGCCTAAAATTGAGAATCATTTTACTTTTGGGTTCTCTTCTTGCTATGATATTCAAGTTGATTAATTTTCTTGTGTAGAGACTTGTATAAATATCTCCATATTTTCATGGTTCACTAGGATTAGAGATGTGTAGCTCTTTTATCTTGAGAGATGTATGATATTCTCCTAACTCTAGCTAAATACTTTGTTTTTGCAATGCTTTACACTTGGAGGATTACTCATTCCATTAACATTAACTCTTATTTGGGAATAAGTAGGAAGTGACCTTCTCAGAAGCTTTTAAATATTATATATGTGAGTCATCAAAGGGTGTGAATTATTTTCATATTATTTATTTTAACTAGTATTTATTTTTGTTCTCTTTTAAATTTGTCGTAGTTACAATGGCACTCTCTATTCTTTTCTTATTATATTTTCAATCATATAATCTTATTTAAACATTTGTACTAATTATACCATTATCTTATCTGATGTGCCAATTCAAATATATAAAATCACATGAAAAGGAAGTAAACTACTTACAATTTACAAGTTACTATTTAAACTATAAAAATGACCAAATATTGGAAAAATTAGTGCCAAAAATATTCCCAACTTACCTTCGTGGGCTCACCACCACATTAATAGCATGAGTAATGACAAGCTCTTTTCTTCAACAAGGTGCAATCGATATTGAGTTGCTTTTAGACTTTAAAAATGAAGGTCCAATAGTTGGACTAGAATAAATTGATTTTTAGGATTAATAGGTAGAATTATAGAGTTCTGTCACACTACTAGCCAACAAAATAGTTAATGTGAAATTATTTCATCCTAAATAGTTTCATGCAAAAACACAAAGTACCTATGTGACACACAAAAACCTTTAAATTGAAATCATCAAATAAGTTTTTAAATCAAAAATTAAAATGAAGTTTAATTCATATGTAATTTGGGGCTCACCACTTAGGGTGTTGGTTAAGTGGTGGCGGTGTTGTTTTTGTTGTTATTTGGTGAAGATGAACTGTGTTTTGATCATATAATTGTATTGTGGTATTTTCGTTGCCGAAAACATGATGTACTTGAGGCAAGCGATCAGTTTTACCTATAGTGTTGAAGATCTAATTGATGATACGACTAAGTGTTTAGTCAATTGGGTAGAGGACAGTAAGCGAGATACATGTGATTGGATCTAGAGTTGGAGATCAATTTAAGGTGTGCGATCATGCAGTTTACATCTACAAAGGTATATCTACCTACATCTATGATCACATTAGTTAGTTTGAAGATCTGTTCAATTTATTGAAGATTCAAGTGGACTGACAAGATAAACATGATACAGTTAGAACAAGTTTGGTTAGATCGGCTCCCGGGTCTATTTAATGTTTGTAAATGATTGTTTGTGACCCAATTAATGTTGTGTTGACTCTATTGAGTTGACCAGTTCATTTTGGCACGATCGGATTTGATTTTTAGGTCGGTGGGTAAAACATTTTAGGGCAAAGGCTGACTTGTGTAAACTTGTTATAAAAGAAGGATGAATTTATGAATTAGGGTTAATGTGGTGATGTTTAGACGATGTGATAAGAGATTGTGATTGTTTGAAGGTGTTGGATTCTTAAGGAAGCATTGTGAGTAGAACTAAAGTGGATCTATCAGACAGGAAGGTCATTTTTAGATCATTTATTCTTGGGTTTATGTATGCATTACATGGGGCATACTTTGGTGGGTGAAAATGCTCATTACAACTCATCGAAATAATATGAAGCCTATGGAACGCAAGAGATCCCTCTCTTAGGAAAGAGATAAGATAAAAGAATTGTGCATGCCCTACGTTCCAATGGATATTTTGTGGGAAACCCTTGTGATTTGTTGTTGTCTTGACTAAAGGAGTTGTTCCTTCATGCAAAGAGCTATCTTTTAATCTCTAATTTTTTCTCCTTTATTCATGAAATTGCATGGAGGTTGCTACTCTATTTTTTTTTCCATTTTATTGCCCCTTAGATCAAGAAATTTACATTTTCTTTCATGTATAGAATGTGCTTCTCACAGTGATGGAACCTGTAATTCTTCCTCTTTACATGACAATCACAAACTTTGCCTCATAACAGTCTTTGGCATACTTTGTTTTGAATGATTGTCATAGTTCCATTCTATCATAACCCTTGAACTATAAATGGAAAAACTTGAAATCATGTTTAATGGAAAGTACTAGTATACATGGTATGATTATTCTTTAAAGGGTACTAGCATAATGGAAGAGCACCTACTTTACAAGTAGGAGGATGGTGGTTTGATTCCATTGTGCCCTAATTGACTAAATATATGACTAAATTAATGACTAAATAAATGATTAAATAAATGACTAATTTAATGACCAAATCAATGACCAAATAAATAACTAAATCAATGACCAAATAAATGACTAAATCAATGACCAAATCAATGAACAAATAAACGACCAAATAAATGACCAAATAAATGACTAAATAAATGACCAAATAAATAACTAAAATAGTTTAGTCATAAATTTGGTCGCAAGATAAATGACCGGCAATAAACTACCACTGATCACATGACCAAATTTGGTCATTTATCTACAATTTTTGGTAGTTTATTTGGTCATATATTGTTGTTTTTGTACTAGTGATCTCAAGGAAATCCCTAACAGGTTTGCAAGCTTAAATCCTTTAACTGGATCACTCCTAACAGTGTGAGTAGGATCTTTAATAGGATCTAAAGTGTAAATCCTTTAACCTGGTGACACTAAGAAGGAGTTTCAAATCTCTTAATAGAGTAGTCTTTAACAGGACTTGTATTAGCTTTTAACCGGGCTAAAATACTGATGCAAGAGCATCCTGGGTGTAAGGGCAATCTTGCATCACCCAAAAATATGTGTTTTTCTATTCAATAAGGGCTATTTTGTACAAAGCTGCTATTTTTGGAAACTTACTATTTTTAGTAAGTT
>MU226160.1:1114375-1176208 GCA_018584345.1 Thuja plicata | reverse complement strand
GTGAAGGTTCATCTTAGTCATATAAGAATGCCAGTTGAATTTCATTACCAGATCATCTATATTGGCGAAGTTATTAAGGATTTACTGTTGAGATTTTAGGGTGCAAAACCTTTGAGCTCAATTTTCAAGATCTTAGAGGCTTCGGATCGAGGTCAAACCCCCTGATTGATTGGAGCTTCGTGAGTCAAGCATTGTAGATCACGATCTCCCCTTTCCAAAAAGTGGTTATAATAGCCAATCAGAGCTACGATTCAAAAGTTATGGCTTCCGGAAGTTGGGCTACCTAATCTCATGTTTTGTAAATATTTAAAGCCGACCCTTTTGTAATAAAAGTGAAAAATAATTAAATGCTAAGGGTAGTCGGCCTTAATGGATAGATTTATGGAACCTTCTCAGGCGGTGGAAAATTGCCTATTTAAGGAAGGCCCGTGGTGGCTTTACTTGTTAAGTTTCTACATAGTATTTTCATTTGCATGTTGGGTATTGTGGAATCTATTGAAGAAGTATTTCAGAATTATGGGTGCACTGATTCACCCCCTCCTCTCAGTGCCTTTGAAGATTACAATTGGTATCAGAGCCTAGTTCCCTTGAATAAGCCTAACACCTCGGGTAGGAACCTTAAGGAAAACATGGAGGGTTTGTTGAAGAAAAGGAGGAAACTCAAAGAAGTTGAAATGGTCATTGATGGGTTGAAGAATAAATTGAAGAAATCAAGAGCTAAAAGACAAGAAATTGATGAACAACTATGTGAGAGTCAAGACTACATTGAGAAATTGAATGAACAAAGTGGATTTGATGAATCTGAAGCAACCCTAGGAGCCATGGCTATGGAGATTGAAAAACTAAAAATGGATAAAAAAATATCAAGAGAGAAATGGAAGCCCAATCAATCAGAATGAGTGAATAATTGGAAGAAGTAGATATGTAGAAGATGCAAGGAAAGTTGCAGAGGATTCCCTAAAAGCCAAAGATGAAATCCTAAAGGCTAAAGTGGATGAGATTTTAAAATCAGAACATCATGTGGTTTGTACATTGCATGAAAATTTACATGAGACTAATGAAGAGTATCAAGAAGTCCTAAGGATGAATGAAGATCTGAGAAATGAGAATGAGAAACTAAAAGGAGAGTTAAAAAGTGCTAATGATATGCTGAAGAAATTCAATGAGATTACTACTAAACTGGATGAATATATAAGGAATCAAAGTAGTAAAGAGATCACGGGCCTTGGATACACTTGTAAGACTATTTTTGAAGTTGGTGAATCTTATGGAACAAAGGAAATCAAGAAAAAAGGAAAGTCTCCGCCGAAGGTAACACAAAGAAATCTTGGTAAGAATCCTACAAACTCGTATGTTTCAATTGTCATAAGGTAGGTCATACTACAAATGTATGCAGAAGTAGATATGTGAACAAAACAAGTACTTTTGATGGATATTGTTACAACTCCAATAAGTATGCTCATACTGCCTATGATTGTAGATCTAGATCCAGTGGTATATCTAGTAGCTTTGATGGTTAATGTTAAAAATGCAAAAAATATGATCACAAATCTAATGAGTGTAGGTCAGGATTTATCAATCAAAGGTCACCTATGAACTGGGAAAGCCCTTACCAAAGAGAAATGAAATTTGATGTCACGTGCTCAGTTTGTGGTAACTATGGACACATGGATATGAATTATAGAATGAGGACCGCAAGAGGTAATGTAGGATCATGGAGAACAATTGGTATGGCGTGTTTTCATTGTCATAATATTGGACATTTAGCAAGAAACTGTAGGTTAAGGAACCAATCAGTAAACTAGTCAAGCAATCAAAACGGTAAGCAGACTGTGAATGTAGAAGAGGCCAGGAAAGAGATGAAAAAAACTTGGAAGAAGGAAGAGAGTAAGATATTAGAGGAATCCACATCTCCATCAGGTGTGGATAATTCATCATCAAACTAGGACTTCATGTGGCTTAGGGGGATCAAGTATTGTTGAATTCATCTTCGAATCCCTATAGGTGTGTGGTAAGTTTTATCGGTATTTTAAGATGAAATAAGGACTTTTGGAGTGTATTATGAATTTTTTTATGAATTATATGATGTTTTGATCATTAGTATTTAATTTTGGGTCAATTGGTGATAAAGTAAACTCTACTGGTAAGTGAATTTAATGTGTGCATGTGAAGGTTGATTAAAGGTTGTTTTTGGATTCAATCTTACCCTGTGCATTGTGAAAGATGTTGTGGAGATAAAGCATCATTGAGTGAGCTATTTGTTGTGATCCAAGTGATAAAATGAGATTGTTTGTGGTGATCTAAGAGAACAAATTGATTAGGTGTTGTCGAGTTTTTCAGGAAGAACCCTAGTTCTGAACAATTTGAGGTATTTATTTGTTATCTGCTTGTGTGGTTGAGAACTTTAGATGGCTACTCCTAAATTGGTTGATATAACTGAGAGACCACAACCGAAATTCAAAAGAAATCCATTTAATTCTATATAAAATGATCCAGCGGGTGATCTAACCTGCGTGCCCTATGGTGTGTTACATGTAGAGGATGTTAGAGCTTACATTCATTGTAAATTGGAAGATTTAGGATCAGCGGCAATGCATGAACAATATGAGAAATTGTGTAATGATAACATGGTGTTGAAAGATGGGCACAAATGTATAGCAGAAAAAAGGTTTTCATCATGCAAATAGCTATCCCAATGAATTTAAGGATGATTAGGTTAGATATGTCCTGAGAAGAATCCATGATCAATTCATGTGGTTGGATCGACCACATAAGATTAATAAGGAGGTAATTCATGGTGTAACTACTCTATGCTCTACTAGTAATGTACATGTTCTTTGAACCATTTTGAAGGAGGAAGTGATCAAGCTTATGAAATCAGATTGGGATGGGTGTGCCATGATTGTGAATGACATTACAGATGAATAGGTAAAGTATGCCTCTATGGCTATTGGATATAAAGTATATCATTCTACTAGAATGCACAACACACCTGATGGTTCTATTCATACAAATCATATGTTGATAAAGGAAAATGAAGACTATGACTTGGCTAAAGTCATGAGAGAACAGTTAATGGTGAATTTGGACAAGATTAAAAAGGATAAGAGACACAAGTTTAAGTATGGAAAAATAATCATGTGCCTATTTTTCTACTTTCAGAACATGTTCCCTGGTATCGGTAACATCACATAGATTAATGATGTACCAACTTTCATTCAAATTAACAATTGTATCAGGATATTGGGAAATGATTTTACAAGCAAGGTATGGGGATACCTTAAAGATTTTCAGAAGATAATACATGAGAAAGAAATAATACCATATTCTATTATGGAAAAGTACAAGGATATCATATGCTTCATGGTAGACACAGACACTTGTCAAAGGGAAGAAGTTGAGGCAAGGACCTCATGGGTGATGCCTATGGCTTATGAAGTTGAAGAAAATATTCTGACTATCTATGCAGAGAATATGTTAGCACAACTGGTAGATCCCAAGACTCCAAGCTTGGGACTTGTGAAGAAAAGTCACTTATTGTACACTGTGAGTTGATGAAACCAGTTATTGAGAGAAGAGTGAGAAAATATGTTGAACAATTTATGACACAAAAAGGTTTCACTAAGGAGAAATTTGAGAAAGAAAGGGCTAAGCATGCTGCAGATAAAGCAAGTACATCTGGTGCAGCTAGAGATAAAGATGAAGTTGAATTTGTTGGTATAACCAGTATTTCCCTAGCCGGTCGACGAACTAGAAGTGAAACACAAGTGAAGAAGGAGAAACCTTATCCTCCTATCATAACAAATAAGAAACCAATAGAGAGTGCTAAGCCTAAATCTACATCAGTTAAGGAGACACAAAGCACAACAAAGATGACAGGAAAGAGGAAGAAAGAAAAGCGCAAAGAGATAAGAAAGTTTCTGGTGAATATAATGAGAGCACATAATCAGAGAAAGAACAAAAGGAGCTAAAGGCCAGAGGTAAGAGATCCAAAGTAGTAGGTTCTCCCACTACTAAATCTGTTGAAACTAAATCTGTTGAAGTTAATTTTGGAATTTTTATCTCTGTTGAAAATATAGTGCTTAGAGCAAAGAAGTATGGTGTTAGGAAGTTGTATGATAAGGTCAGTGAAAAAGATTAGAAGATGATTGAAGATGTTGTAGTTTATAGCATGCATAAGTTGAGAAAAGAATCTATTGAATTGCAAGGTCAAATTCCAGCAACATTGTATGATATAATTGATGCAATATGGAAGCATGCACTTGCTAGGGATAGAGAGTTGGTGAAGTATACTTTGTTGAGCCTAATGTTTGATTCTTTAGTGGAAGAGATAGAGAACAAAGTAAAAGAGGTAAGACCTTTACTTAAAACAAGAGCTAGAGCTACACAATTAATGATTGGGGAGACTCAATTGGTAAAGAATGAGACAGAGGAAATTTTGAGAAAACATTTGGGATTGGAGAAATATAAAAGTGAAGGTACTCCTATGAATATCCAAGAGGAATTAGTAAAAGAAAAAGAGGTTGATCTAGTATTGAGACTGTTGAAGGATTTATTATTCATGGTGTACAAGTCACACTTGATGAATCTAGAGATGAAATGGACAATAGAGGAGACATCCCTGTTATGGAGGTACATGACGAGAAAATGGACACGCAATAACATCAAAAAGAGACTGAGACACAAAAGGAAGATGAACTAGTAAACACAGGTATCGGTCAAGCCGTGACCGATGATGCACAAGTGAAAGGTTCTACTGTTGAGTAGAAACAAGAGAAAGAGAATTCAAAGGAAGTAATATATAGTGTCACTCAAGCCAAACAAGTCAATGTGGAGGAAAATACTGAAAAGGAGTGAAGTGAAGAAAAGGTAACACCTCCTACACAGTCCAAAATGAATATTGATGATGAAATATCAATTAAGGGACATGTTGACTTGAACACAATGAGCCCTAACAAGATGATAGATTTTTATATGGTACTTAAGTCAAAGGAAAAATAGAAAAGAATGCAACAAGAATCTTGGGTAATACTCACCATCAAAGATTTGTTTTCAGAACTATTAAGCAATGTTAAGTATGATGAAAAAGCTATACCTATAGAGAAGTTAGCTCATTTTGTCACTACAACTGGAGATGAGATGAAAATTTTGGAAGATGCAACAATGTTGAGAGAAGAAAAGGAATATAAGAAGAAGAGGTCAAAGAAATTGGCACAGACAATTGTTACAGACAACAAAAATCTTACATTGGTTGTTAAACGGTTGAATGATGCATTGATTGAAGGTGGTAAGATTCTAAAGTCTATTTCTAATTTTTCTCAATTCTTGAAAGATTTAGAGAGGAGTAGAAGTGAATCTCAGCAAGAGCTTAGGTTTCTTCTTTCCAAATATGATCATATACATGAATCAACTAATGCATTTGGTGGGAAGGTTAGCAACATTAGCAACAAGTTGAAAACCAATAGAAGTGAGCAAGACTAGAGAATTGCTAATTTGTTAGAATTACAAGGTTTGTTGATCCCCAAGATAGAAAATTTTCAACAAGGTGTAAAGAAATCTAAGAAGACTTTGGCATTTCTAGATGTGTGTACAATAGATGGATTAGAAGAATCATAATTTTTCTAAGTGGTTAGATTGAAACTGTGGAGATTCTACTGAGAAATTGGGACAACGATCTACAGATTTTGAAAGTTAATTTCAATGATGTCTTCAGTAGAATATAAGTATGTGGTACGACTCTTGTATTAATACAAATTTTGACACTTTTTGTCATACCTTTTCCATTTTTTTCAAAGGGGGAGTGAATGTAATTATGTACTTAAGTTGAAATTTGGCTAAGTTCATGAGAGATGTAATTGTAATGGTAAAGGGGAGTAGTATACATGATTATAATTTCTAGAGGGATGTTTTGAGCTATTGGGAATTAGTTTAATTCAATGCAATGTAATATATTTTTTATTTCTACAGTAGATTAGACACTTAGGCAAATTTCATGTTTATTTTTCTAAGTGTTGCCATCAATTCCAAAGGGGGAGATTGTTGGCATTTGGTGAAGATGATATGTGTTTTGATCATAGAATTGTATTATGGTACTGGCATTGTTTGCAACATGATGTACTAGAGGAAACAGATCAGTTTTACTGATGATGTTGAAGATCTAATTGAAGATATGACTAAGTGTTTAGCCAACCGTGCAAAGGACAGTAAGAGAGATACAGGCAATTGGATCTGGAGTTGGAGATCAAGTTAAGGTGTGTGATCATGCAGTTAACATCTGCAAAGGTATATCTACCTACATCTACATCACATCAGTTAGTTTGAAGATATGTGCAAGTTATTGAAGATTCAAGTGGACTGACGGGATGAACAGGAGATAGTTAGAACAAGTTTGGTTAGATCGGTTCCCCGGTCTATTTAATGTTTGTAAATGATTGTTTGTAACCCGATTAATGTTGTGTTGACTCTATTAATTTGACCAATGCATTTTGGCACGATCGGATTTTATTTTTAGGTCTGCGAGTAAAACATTTTAGGGCAAAGGCTGACTTGTGTAAAATTGTTATAAAAGAAGGATGAATTTATGAATTAGGGTTAATGTGGTGATGTTTAGACGACACAATAAGAGATTGTGATTGTTTGAAGGTGTTGGATGCTTAAGGAAGTGCTATGAGTAGAACTTAAGCGGATCTGCCAGACATGAAGGTCATTTTTAGATCATTTATTCTTGGGTCTATCTCAAGGCAATTCCTAACAAGTTTGCAAGCTTAAATCCTTTAACTAGGTAACTCCTAACCGAGTGAGAAAGATCTTTAATAGGATCTGAAGTGTAAATATTTTAACCATGTGACTCTTAGAAGGAGTTTGAAATCTCTTAATAGAGTAGTCTTTAACGAGAATTATATTAGCTTTTAAATGGGCTAAAATACTCTTAACCAGGTATACCCCTAACAGGGTGTTTGTATATGCTCCTAAGAAGGAAAATTTCTTTGGTGCACTAATGAAATCTATGGGTATCATCTCATGCATGGTTTTCTCCCTGTAACAAGGGTTTCCACGGGAAAAATCTTGTGTTGAGTCTACATTATGTGAATGCTTTGCTTGTTAAGTTTCTACATAGTATTTTCATTTGCATGTTGGGTATTATGGAATCTATTGAAGAAGTGGTTCATAATTGTGGGTGCACTGATTCACCACCCCCTCCTCTCAGTGCCTTTGAATATTAACAGTTTTTGTCCCTACCTAGTCTCAAAACCCTATTGGGCCATTGTGATTGCAGGCTTGTGCCTTCATTGATCTAATGTGCTCACAGGTTTTAATAAGGGGATGACGTCCCCCATTTGTGGCCTCATTGGTTAATAGCTCCAAGTCAAAAGCATTTCACATTGACCTAGAGGGTGTGTCATGTCAGTGTCACCGGTCACATTAAAAAGTTTACCAAACACTTATTTTTTTTAAAAATCATATGTAAAATTTTTAAAATATGAAACACTTTTGATTAAGAGTGTTTTGTTTGAAACCCTTTTTCTTCAAACTTTTTTTTGGTGGTAGCTTAACCCCTCTTTTGAGAAAATTCAAAAAAAGATTCAACTCTTGATTTTTTCAATTAGGAATACTTTACAAAAATTTGAAAATACAATATTTTTGTAGAACTTGTAGTCTATAAATAGTGTATTTTTTAATATATTGATTGACTTTATTTTTTTTAAATTTATTGTAACTAGGTTTTACATAATGAGACATCAGGCTAGTTAGAGATTTAAATATATTAAAATATTCTTAATATTTTTCTAAATAAATGGTGCACTAGAAGAGAAAATATTTTTCAAGGGGCAATCATTTTTTAAAATAATAAAAAACAATTATATAAAAGTTGGGCATCCTATAAAAAACATGATATTTTGATAAAGTTCATCATAATAATAATATTAAAAAATAGATACTCATCAAAAAAAATATTTTTTCATGCACTAGATTTCAAGTCATCTATGTGGAAAAGAAGTGCTCTTTTTTATAGCATCCTATCAACCTAGCTTTAAAAACACCAAGAATTATTATTATTATTATTTTTAATATCTATCTAATTTTCTAAAAAAGTTAAAAAAATTATAAACATTAACTACATGAAGATTTCTACAATTAATTAGCTTATATCATTTTACAATTCAAAATATAAATATCATTTAAGTTGTTGAAGTTGAAAAAAAAGTATTTGTATTAGTCATTTCAGTTATAACAATGTGACACAATTTAGAACTTTTATGCTTATGGAGTTGCTTAATAGTTTTGATAACACCACTTTGCTTTGCATCAAATTTTTACACTTGGGGCTTGAGAAATGGAAGATTTATAGATTTGACAAGTATAAACGAGAGGTCAATATTTATTTAGAATGAATATCTAGGATTGAATGAGATAAATTATGAATTTAAATTTGAGAGGGAGGACAAATTAAATGCTCCTAGTTGTTCTATGGGGTGTTGGCATTGATTGGATTAAGTAGGTAGTTAGGATTATAAGTTAGTTTGCATTTAGATAGAAAGTAGTTGAAAATGAATGACCAAGATCTGTGTGATTCATTTCTAGCTAGGATTTAGGATTGACACCATTTAATATTGGTAATTTGGATTTAAAGTGAATTTTTAATTATTTGGTAGATTGAATTTGATGGATATAATTAATTTGATGATTTATAAGTCTAGTATTAAATAATGATTTATATTTTAGGTTTTTAATAATTGTAAATTAGATAACAGATAGTGTAAATTTTAGATAAACATTTAATTTTCTAAATGAAAAGAGAATGATACATAGTATTTTAATATAAAACTTGATTAATTAACTAATGTTCTAATTAATTAAATCAGGAGGGGACCCAAACCCTTAGATCAAGTTAATCGATAGAACCAACAACTAACCCGACGAAAGAACCAATAAAGAAAAAAATATGAGAGAGCCCCACAACAAACCAAAAAAACACATAGGCCAAAAGACTAAAGAGAAGGGACCTTAACCTCCTTCCACTCATGATTTAATTCCTTCATAAATTTCAAGAGAGAGCCCTTTTTTTAGTTCGTAGTGTTGAGGCTGAAGTAGCAGGAACTTCCACCTCCCTCGTAGTCACCATTTCTTTCCTCTTCCTTTTGGTCTATCTGTGTTCAAGTTTGCCTTATAAAATTTGGTGAGAGCCCAAAGTCTTATCCATAATCTCCTTCCTAAAATTCACAATCTCTTCTAGCTTCCTATTAACCTGATCTTAAATATTTTTAACATTGGAAATAACATATAATATTTCTTTCTTTTCTTCTTTTGAGGGAATCAAATCATGGAGTTTCCTAACATGTTCCTAAATAAAACTCTAATTATTCAACCTAATTAAAATCTCATCGACCACTTCCCAAGTTCTAGTATCCTGGACATCCCGAGACTAGTCCTCTGCCTTTGCATTTTCTTATGTCAAGGCCTCAAGCCTATTATACTTCTTCTTGGTAGTATGGAGATGTGCCAACAACCACTTTATAATTATATTTTTCCTATTGTAGAGAAGACACAAACTATCAACTTTTTTGAAAATTATGGGGTATCTAGGTAACTTATCCTTATGGGAAGGATCATGGGAATAAGAGGGAAAAAATTTTGAGGGTATGAGGGCTTAGGGGCGATCTTATGAGAGTTGGAAAGATACATTGATAGGGAGGAGTTGTATGTTATCATTGATGGGAACTACACACTATTCTGGAGATATCTTGTCACATTATGATGATACTGAAGGTTTGACTACATATTTGGGTAAGTATGGTATAACAAACCCAGTGTATAAGTTTTAGTATATGGATCAGTATGGACACATGTGATCGAGTTTTTATGCATGAAGCTAGGAGAAGAATCTCAGATGTATTATGTATCTTTGTCTAAAATTGCAGCAGTTTATATCATCATTTGATGGAGTTGCGATCTTTTGAGTAATAGGTCAGCATAGTTCAGTAAGAGACAAAGATAGTTGGATGTTGGATCGATCAAGGATCCTATCAGATTGATGATCCAATCAGTTTGATTGTTGGAGGTGAGAGAGCCGACACGCATGATGACTCCTATGTTTGAGTTCAAGATTAGGAACACGCTTTGATGGGAGATATGGTTGACACTTCACACATTACCTATTTTTTTCTTGAGGCTGATAGTGAAAATGAACAACTTTGATGATTGGTATATAAGCTTGAGTTTTTGTGTTGAACTATATATACGATGGTTGGATATGATTTCTATATATTGTATGTGATTGATGGATCTATGAGCACAAATTTGGCTATTAGTTAAGCATATTTATTTGGCACTTACATGGAACTGTTCAAGCATTGTTGATGTTATTTCTCAGTTTACTTTTGATTGGATTTTTATCCATTGATTTTGTATGGCAGTGAGCCTTAGAAGGTTGTATACATATTTTGTAATTTGAGCAGTGGGCTCTAAGAAATGTTCCCCTTATGTACTTATGCCCCTAACAGGGCAACTTATTTCTACAGAAGTAATACTTGTGGGTTCCATCCCCACCTTGGTTTTTCCCTTAACAGAGTTTCCATGCAAAAATCATGGTGTTATGATGTTGTGGGTGATTTATTTTTATTTCAGTTGTTTATTATTCATTGCTTTCAGTTTATGGTTATGCAATCAAGTTAAAAAGGTTATAAAATCTATAACACCGATTCACCCCCCTCTTAATGCTCCTCAATCCTAACAGTTGGTATCATAGATTTGGTCCTTGGAAGAAGTCTAAATGCTAAAGGAAGGTCTTGATGGTAGATCTAATAGTTTCTAGCAGTGCTCAAAAGCAACTCTTGGTTGTGCTTGATGATCTTGAAAAATCAAATATTCATAACTTGGAGTTGGAAAAGAAGCTCAAGGATGTTAAAATTTTCATTGAGAATATGAAGGAACAATTGAACAAATCCAAAGATAAGAGGAAAGACCTTTTTGATAAATTGAAGCATAAAGTTGATTCAAAGGCCCTGAAAGAAAAAATTGATGTGTGAACAAATCACAAGAGACAGAGATAATTTGAAGCGTGAATTGGAAGTTGTGGTAATGAAGATGACTAAGGAGATTGAACTGAATAAAAATATTGAGAAAGCCTTGAAGGACAAGTGAGAAGAATGTTACAAACAGAATGGTGAACTTGGACAGTTGCAAATTAACCTTTAGGAATCCAGACACAATGAGCAGGAGCTTGAAAGATTCAATGAAGTTCTTAGGAGTGAGCTTGCAATAGCTAATGAATTCAAACAAAAGTTCAAATCTCTCAACGAAGCTTGATGCACAACTTGAAAGTCAAAGACCTAGAGGAGAAACTCAAGGACTTGGATTTGAGAAAGGAGAAACTTCAAGATTAGGAGAGAAAATAAATTCAATAGAGAATCTGACTGAAAGAACCTAAGAAGACACCTATGAAGCAATAAAATTTCAATGGAAGATGCTTTACATTTAAAAAATTTGGGCATAGAGAGAAGTGTAGAAGCAAACCTAATGATACATATTTTTCTAGCTATTGTTTCACTTGCTACAAGTATGGACACAAATCAAATGAGTGTCTAGATCAAAGGTGAATAATTCTGTGAGCCAGAGAAACATAACCTGATACAAATGCAACAACTTTGGACATATTGTGAAGCATTGCAGACTAGGAAAAATCCATTGAATACAAGATATGGAAATGTGATATTTTTCAATTGCAAAATTTTTGGTCATATTGCAAGAAATTGTAGATATAGTAATGTAGGAGATTAGGTAGATAAGAAAAATGTGTAGAATGATAAAGGAAATAAAATAATTGATGTTGAAGAAGTTAGAAAGGAAATGAAAAAGACATGGGTTAGAAAATAGAAGATTGATGCTATAGGGAAAATCACATCAATTTATGGTGTGGAAATTTCAATAGAAAATTGATTAGGTCATTGACCTAATGGGTAATTCTTCATGAAAATCATTACCTAACCCTTGAATTTGATAGATCAGTGAATGCGATCCGCATACTGAGATGCAAAATTACATTTTTGATATGTTATATCATTCCCATAAATTTGTTTGAAGATTTGAAGGTCCAAAGATGAATTTGGTATACTCTGTTCTAAAATAGTTTGAGAGTCAAAGTACAACTACATTAAATGCGATCACTTTTCCAGCTTGTGAAGTAACAAAAATGGCATTTTCTATTTTCATTTCTCACCTTGCAAGTTATAGGAGTTTGCAGAGTAGATAGTGTAATATATGAAAAATGATGTGTAAGATATGAAAATGTATAGGAAGATGTGGTTTTTTGGGGGAAGATAAGATTCTCTTCCTAGCCCCAAATTTCACAAAGGAAAGATCCACTTTGATCAACCATAAGAAAATGGTTGATGCACAAATGCATCAATCGATCGTAAATAAGAAGAAAGAAGAAAGCCTTACAATCCCAAATAATGGATGAAGAGTATATGATAGATTTTAATTGATTAAAACCTTAATTGAAATGAATTGAAGACAAATACTAACCTCAAAATATGGTAGATCTGGAAAATTCTATTTTCTGATGTCTGTGTTGAGTTTTAGGAAATTCTACAACCAAATCTGAAATAGAAACACAGAGACGGACAAAACCCAGAAATATTTTCCTTTTCTGAGTTAGGTCGACCTTTACCCAAATGTGGGGGTGCAATTGTACCCCAAAATGTTGACCTCAACCTGCACTACTCCGACAGAAATTTTGTTTGCGGATCCTAAAAGTTAGTCGAAAAGGGTATCCAAATATGCTCTTAAATTTGCTGTCATGTACCTATACCTGCAAGAAAAATGGTTTTTTTGTTGGGGGGAGGGGTTTGCCTTGGTCAAACCCCAGTTTTGGAATTAACCTTAAAGTATAATTGAAATTGCATAAATAAACAAAGAAAATAAACCAATTCACCTTGCTTGTATAGAAACCCTTGTGGAGGATTTGAATCCTTGGATCCACAAGTATGTATGCACCAAATGAATGTAGGATGTAGGATGTAGGATGTAGGATGTCTCAAATAAATTGCTTTTAGATCTTCAACACCAATCTTTAATGGACCTTGGAATAGGAAGAGGCTTGCATGGATGTGGATGGAGAAATCTTCAACAAGAGGGCTCCATAGAGCTTGAATCCTTTAATGGCTACCAATGGATCTCCTTGATGAATTAAATGCTTGAAGGTGCTTGAAGGTGCTTGAATGCTTCAATAGATCATGCATAGATTTGGATGAATGAAATTGCTTCTTAGCTTGTCTTTCACACTTCTTCTTCACGCTTATTCTTTCTTAGATAGTTAGAGAAAATGAGAGGAGAAGGCTTCCTTATATACAAATCTAGGGTACAATCTTCTAGAGAAACCTACATAGGACAATTAAATTCCAATTAGACCTATACCCCTAAAATTGGACCTATATTAAATATAATTTCAAGATTCATTTCCTCAAAGACCAAAACATCCGACCCAGAAGCGGGAATTAAATCTTTCCGAAGCCTAACATCCGAAAATGTTGAAAAATTGAAATTGGGCCCTGGGTCAGGGTCGAGGTCGACTTTGACCTAGGTCAGGGTTGAGATCAACCTTGACCTAGGTCAAGGTCGAGGTCGACCTTAACCCTGAGGTCAAGAACTTCAAATCTGCAGATCAAGATACCAGAAATAGGCCAGAGAGAAATGGAAAAGGGGGCATAACAGGGGGAAAATCCATATCCAAGTCAAAGACCCATTCAAGGTGATTGACATAACCCCAAACCACTTACTCGGAAGGCTAAACCAATCCAAAATGGAAGTGATTCCATTTTCTCACTATACAGATAGAAGCAATTTCAAGGAGATAAAAGAGATTTCATAATGACTTTAAGCTTTACCCTAGAATCATTGAAAATGTATTTTTCCTCATGGAGTTTTCATTTCTAAAGGTTAAATCATGGATGCACCTAGGGTTGTCAAGACATAAATGAGTGACCACAAACTAACTTTAAGAATAATTCATTTAAATCAACTATAGATGACCCAAATGGCACATTTTCTTCCATACCTTATGGATTTTGGCATGTATAGGACACTAGGGCATACATACATTATCATTTTGAGGAATTGGGTGAGCGAGAGATTACAAATCAGTGGAAGGAAGTCACTAATAATTCCATTCTGAAGGATGAATACAAGGCATTAGCTAAGAAAAACTTTGCAGAAGTCATAGAATTTTAAGATTTATTTGAGACAGACTGAATTCGGTATTAAGTAGAGTTCACGATCAGTTTATATGGCTAGACAAACCCTATAAGATCATAAAGGAGGTTTTAAAGGAAATTACTTGATATTGTGATGTTGGAAAGGTGGTTGCACTTAAATAAATCTAGAAGGACATTGTGACAAAAATGACATATTCATAAGTGAACAACATTTGACAGCCTGATGTAAAGTTTGCATCCATGGTGCTCGATTACAAAGTCTTCCATTCTAGTAGAGAAAATTCCATTCCCATCACAATTATTTATGTTGTATACAAGATGATGAAGGAGAATGCTGACTATGACATCTGTGAATCATTGAGAGATTAGTTAATGACGAATTTTGTGAAGATAAAGAAGGATAAGAGGCAAATATTCAAATATGGTCAACTCTTGGTATGTATTTTCTTCTATTTCATGAACTACTTTCAAGGAATTGGGAATATAGTGTGGAAAAAGGATTAACCTCTTGATATTTTGATCAATAAATTTTATGATATGCTTGGGGATCATTTGGAAAAAGGTACTATGTGGGATTTGTTTAAAGATTTTCAAGAGTCTATACAGCTAAGGTACATAATTCCTCCTAGGATTGTGAGGAAATATGAAAAGACTATATGTTTCATGGTAGAAATAGATGCATTCTTAATGGACACAGAAAAACCAAGAACCTCATGGGTAATTCCTATGGGATATGAGGTGGATGGACCACTTCTTGAAGCATATGTAAAAGACATCCTATAAAAACCAATTGACACTTCAGAGAAGAGGTTCGGTACATTCTTTAAGAAAGACCTTGCAGTTCATCCTGAGTTCAATAGACTAGGAAGAGAAAGAAAGATCATAAAAGAGGTAGAATTGATGGAAGAAAAGATGGGATTTACTAAGGAACAAGTTGAAGAAGTAAGGAACAAGTCAACAGAACAAGAGAAGGAATAGGGAAAGGAGAAGAAAACTGAAGAACCAATTGATGTGAAGGTTGATGCCCCTCCGATATACATTAAATTTTCACAATTACTAAGGGAAAGGAAAACTACAAGCACAACTGCTATAGTTAAAAAGGATCTTGTTTCACCAAAGAAACCTACATCTTCCACTCCTAATGAAAAAAAAGACAATTAGTGAAAAACAAGAACATTACTACCCTTGTTGGAAAGAGAGTGAAGAGAAAACCCAAAAGAGTCTATAAAGGTACAGATGAAGAAGATAAGGATGAAGCTACTGATTCTTATGATCCATGAAAAAACTTAGATCAGAAGGTGAAAAGGCAGGAAGGATTGTTGAGGATGAACCTGCGAAGAAGAGAGAGAAAATTGATATTGGTGAGCCACTCTATTCTATTGATGATGTTATTAAAAACATGACTATTCATGGGATTTTGGTTCAAGTAAAAAGATATAACAATAAGTATGATGAAGCCAAGAAAAGGAAAATTTAAGGAGTTATAGCATACTTAAATAAGTATAGCAGAGCACTGATAGAGATCAGAAGTTAAATACCTTATGAACTCTATAACATTCTTGATGGAAGGAGATTGCCTACATTAGAAAAGGACAAGGAGATAAAAGAAAAAGTTTTACTATAACTTAGTCATTTATCTGCAATTGAATAAATTGATAGGATTCTTAACATGACAAAGAAAGAATTTAGAAGCAAAACTAGAATAAATAAGCTTATGATAGGACAAATTGATGAGGTATTTGAGGAGACACATAATTTTCTAACCAAGCTACTCATTGAAAATAACATCAATACAATTCAAAAGAAAAGTGATAAAGAAATCACTATTGAGAAAGTCAATTCATGAACTGATACACCTACTCAAATGGAGAAGGATGAACTTGATGCATACATTAGAGGAGTTCCTATTATTTTCACTATGGAAACTTTGGTAGAAAATGTAGAAAATCCAAAGAATATCAATTTGACTTTGACAATAGATGACTATGCGATTGGTGATAAGGGAAAAAATGTTGAAACTACTGACATTGATCAAACGATAAATGATGCAATTAATGACGTTGAAAATCCCAAGGAAGGAGAGAAGGATAAGGAAGAAGAGAAAGATCAAGATATAGTTCAAACTGATAAGGCAATGGACACAAATGGCCCTGATGATGCAAAGATGAAAACTTATGTTGTCACTGTGAAGATTGAGGCAAGAGACATTATTCTGACAGTTGAAGAAGACATTAATGATGTAGAGGATATGAAGATGATTTAGAGTCCAATTTAGTTGGATGTTCTTACTCTTGAACAACTTATGGACGTAGCCACTATAGCACAAACTAGAGAAAGAAAGCAGATTCTGAGGACACACAAGAAAGACAATGAGTTTCTTTCCTTGGCATCCCGATTTTTATGCAAGATAATGCCAACCTATGTATTGAACAAGAATGAATCCACTTCAGGTCAGTTGGAACATTTGTTGAAGGCTGCTAACTCGCACTTTGAGTCATTAGGAAAATCAAAATTGGTGAATGCACAAAATGAGTATGAAGAAAAGAGACTCAATCAGTTAAAGATTGAGATTGCCACATGCAAGAACTCTTTAGGCCTAGTAATTCAGGGAGTAAAGGATGTTTTGTCTAAAGGAAGAAAGATATATAGAGGATGCATTTATTATACTTGTTGTGTATCATATGTTTACAAAGTGATTAAGGAGACTGAGGAGAAGCTGGGTGAACTATCTAAGTCTTATGACCCCTTGAAGACTTTAGCTTCAGTGCCTGCACTGCTAGTGACTACATTGAATGAAAAAAAAAAAAACACTTGTGACTAAAAAAGAAAGAGTCAAGGACAAAATTGGTCAACTTAGGAGCTTAATTGTTCCTAAACTTGATATCTTGACAAATAATTTGAAGGAAGCAGAGCTTACTTATAACATGCATGATACTTTTGATCTTCTTAATTCAGAGAAAGCTGCGTATGAAATTTGTGAGTAGATTGTGGTGATGGAGAATCTGAAGAAGAGTTGGGATAATGATTTTGTAGCTCTAAGGAGTAATTTTTCTGACATTTTCAAACTTTTGTAAATATGTATGGACACTTTGTATATAACAGAGATACTTTAGATTTTGGTAGAATTAATTTTGGTTTTCTTATGGACCTTTTTAATTGATGTCAAAGGGTGAGAGATGAGGAGAAAAATGATAGATTTAACTTAGGGGGAGCTCAATTTTTGGTAAGGAGAGATACTTTGTGGAGTTTGACATTTTGCTTGGACACTTAGTCATTTTTCACTAAGTGTTGCCATCAATGCCAAAGGGAGAGATTGTTGGAAAGAGACATTGATAAGGAGGAGTTGTATGTTGTCATTGATAGAAACTACACACTATTATGGAGATAGCTTGTCACAATATGATGATATCGAAGGTTTGACTACAGATTTGGGTAAGTATGGTATAAAAGACCCAGTGTATATATTTCAGTGTATGGATCGGTACAGACATGTCATCGAGTTTTGATGCACGAATCTAGGAGAAGACTCTCAAAGGTATTATGTATCTTTGTCTAAAATTGTATTAGTTTATATCATCATTTGATGGAGTTATAATCTTCTGAGTAACGAATCAATAGAGTTCAGTAAGAGACAAAGACAGTTAGATGTTGGATCGATTAGTGATCCTATCGAATTGACGATCTAATCAGTTTGACTTTTGGAGATGTTAGAGCCGACACGTGTGATGACTCTTATGTTTGAGTTTGAGGTTAGGAAGACACTTTGATGGGAGATATGGTTGATACTTCACAAGTTACCTTTTTTTGTTCTTGAGGCCGATAATAAAAATGAACGACTTTGATGATCGATATATAAGCTCAAGTTTTTGTGTTTATTAATATATGCGATGATTGGATATGATTTCTATATGATGTATGTGATTGATAGATCTATGAGCAGAGATTTGGCTATCAGTTGACTAGATTTATTTGGCACTTACATGAAACTGTTCAAGAATTGTTGATGTTATTTTTCAGTTCTCTTTTGATTGTATTGTTATCCATTGATTTTGAATGGTAGTGAGCCTTTGAAGGTTGTATACTTATTTTTAATCTTAGCAGTGAGCTCTAGACAATGTGCCTAAATACATGTGCATTCACCTTATGTACTTATGCCCCTAACAGGGTAACTTATTTATGCAGAAGTAATACTTGTGGGTTCCATCCCCACTGTGGTTTTTCCCTTAATTACATTTCCACACAAAAATATGGTGTTATGATGTTGTGGATGATTTACTTTTATTTCTGTTGTTTATTATTAATTTCTTTCAGTTTATAGTTATGCAATCAAGTTAAAAATGTTATAAAAGATAGAACGCCGATTCACTCCCCCCCCTCTTAGTGTTGCTCAATCCTAACAATGAGGAGATGGGGGCTCAGGGGCAATGCTTTTGTTCTTTTGAGTGGTATTCATCAGGGTCCAATCTGACTATGTAGATCAAAAGGAAGAAGAATCTTGAGAGAGTTCAGGGACTTCTTCAGGAATCACATTATTACCTTACCCATGGTTTTCCCTTTTGCCTTTCTTTGAGGGTTGACCCTATTCAAGGAACTAGGGGGTAGAGTGTCAATAATAGAGGGTAAAGCCCCTTTCACATATTTTTGGTTGGAAAAATTAAAAATAAACTTGGGGCTCACGATGGGGGGGGTTTAGGGCCCGAGATAAGGGAGAGGGCTAAATAGAAGTTATATAATCTTAGAATATTCCCTTGATGCGGAGGAAGCCCCTCTTTGATTTTGATATTCTCAATGGAATGAGAAAGTGAAGAGACAATCCAATATGGAAAATTAAGCTTAATACCAAGTTGGAAATGATTTAACATAAGAGATAGATGTGAGTGAAACAATTCGAATCTACCTTCTAGAGTGATGAACATGATGAGAACCAGTGTCATGTCCTTTCGCTCATCTAGAAGTTCTTCCTTGTTGAAGTCATTATGGAGCCAAGTGATCTTTTCCCCAAGACACAAGAACTCCTAAAAATCATTCTTCAAATGCCCTTTAGAATTTCTAGGGAGGTTCATACCATCTACCACCAGGACAATAACAATAGAAATAGATTCCATGGAGACCATGAAGGAGACCCCACCAATGGTGATAGATCCCTTATCCCATGCATTAGCAAACTTCTTAGCAAAGTTCGAGTCAAAAACCTTCATTCCATCAACATAATTGGCCACATTACCATATTCATGTATAGGCAAGAGAATCAAATTATTCTTGAACTCATCACAGTTATCTAGTTCAGTTTGGATGATATCTCCTCCCATGACAGCCTAGTAATTTGAGAGCACAAGAAATCCCAAAAGAACGTAGCAAAGAAAACCAAAGGATGAGTGTTTCTAAAACAAAAGCTAATGAAAATGAAGGAATCCCCAAAAAGCCTTTCCTCCATATAATAATTGCCTTTACAGTTGTGGTAGAGCATCATTAGGAAGTTAGGGGGATGGAGGCTCATCAACATGTGTAAGTTGATCATGTAAGATAGCGACACAAGCCTCATAGAGCATATCTTGCAAAGCAACCCTTGTTTGAATAGAGGCGGCAAAATCCCCAATAGCAGCCATACGATTAGCTGAGTTATTGCCCTCCCTAAAGGTGTGTTGAACTTTGACATTGTCCATTATGGATAAAAAAAATCTTGACTTTTGGTGATGACATCATAGATGACCCACCCATGAGTTGCCAACCCTGTCAACATCATAATCACATTAAGCCTGTCTCCCTCAAGGATAAGATTGTGAAATCCATGTTGAACGACCAACTTGATACCATGATGAGTTGCTGCCACCTTAGCCATATGGATCCCTAATTTGACCACGCAAGCCAAATTAAGATTGCAGTGTGCATCTCTAATGAGCTCACCTCAACCCGCCCAACCTAGGTTCTCCAAAGAGGAACCATCAAAGTTGAGTTTAAGCCATCCAGGGTTGGGGGCTCCATTTAATCTTGTTCTTGTAACTTAAAGGGAAGGAACATAGCCTACTAGGCATTTAGGAAGACCCTGACATTTGACAATCTCCCACTCCTGAGAATAGGGAGGAACCTTGTGCTTGGTTTTGAGACTACACTTGATGTTTTCCTTGACATTATTAATAGCAACATAGTATATCCTCTCACAACTGGTCTTCTTGTCTCTGAATATACGGTTATTACATTCCTTCAATAAAGTCTAGCTTGAATGTAGGAGGGTCTGCCACCACAACTCAACAATAAAAGGGTAAGAGCTAGGGGGACCAACTTGAAGAATTTAGTTGGGTATCATTTTGCCAAACCCACTGAATAGATAAGAGAGTCATTAATCTATGCATGCGATTCCAAGAATAAGGACGACTGAACGTAAGGTGATTGACACTTTCCAAATCCTTTTCACATAGAGCACACATGTTGACCAAATGAATTCTTTTATTCTAAATGTTATCCAAATTAAGAATTTTCCTACGGTAGATAGGCCACCAGAAGAAACTAACTTTGGGGGATAGCCTTGGAATTCCAAATATTCAACCACTTAAAAGTCTAAGGCCATTAGGGAGAAAGCATCTTTTAGCCTTGGAATTCCTTACTTCTGAATGTTATTAATTAATTAAAGTTAGGATGAACTAATTAAATAAATATAATTAGTAACATAAGATTAATATTGAAAATTAGTAAAACTAAATTGTAAATGTCTACATCATAGAAATAGGAAAAAGTTATTTTATATTTAAATAAATTACATCATTTCATTTTAAGACAAATTATAATGTAATAAATTAAATAGTTAAACAATTTTTTCCTTTCTAAATTCAGAATATTTTATATAGATTAGATTTCAAGGTGCATTGAACTTACATGTATTCTTGAAAATATTTTATATAGTTTGTTACCATTTTTTTTCCTTTTTTTTTTTTTTTCCAAACAAAAAGCAAGAAAGCCTATATATTTATATTTTTTTTCCCTTTTTCTTTTGTTTCTTAATTTATATTCAAAAAAAATCTCAAGTTACATTGAACTTACATGTATTCTTTAAGGTATTATTAAAGAAAAACCAAAAATCTAGTAAAAGATAATAGGAAATATTCAGTTTTCTTTGAGTAAAATGGATATATATTCTCTACCAAAGATTATTTGGAATTGAAACTTAGTTTAGTTTAATCTTGTTATAAAATCAACAACTTTACCATAACTTCAAACTACTATTGGAAAGTGATGCAAAGAAAACAACCGCGTCATTAAAATATTATTTATTTTAATAAAATCTTTGCAATGTGAAATCGTTCTTTGCAGTCAAAGCGGCTCCTTCCGTTGAATAGCACAACCAACCGCAATCCATGAGGAAAACATTTTGGTTTGTTTTAAGCAATTGAAATGTCAAACTCATGGGTAATGCTCTCTTGCAATTTGCCTTTTCCTTTTTCAATATTTTGATTTTACTCTTTTAATTTTGGTGGTCGTGTGGTTGTATTTAAAAGATCGTTTTTAATATATATATAATTTTTTTTTTTTTTTTTTTAATTTGATATTTGGAATCATTCTTTCTAATAGTCGTCATCAAAATGAAGAGTTTGAGTTGTATAATTTTATTTAATCAATTTATTATAAAATAAAATTATAAACTTTTGTTTTTTGTGATGGAAGTTTCTTTTATGTCAAACTACATAAAGTTGAAATACCTTCAACTAAGAGCCAAAGATTGAAGGATGAGATCACAATCGTACCCTTGAAAACTTTGACAACACAATTACAATAATTCATTAGATTTCCACATTCCATCATGTTTATTGCATATGATTTATTGATTTTATTATTTTGCATCAACACTTCGGATCACACTCCATGATCCTTCTTTCTCCTACAGTTGCCGCTCCACGATCCATATCTCTCCTAGAGAGTGTGATTCGAAAGATTGATGCAAAATATTTATGTATAAATGAATCTAAAAATCATATACAAGAAGCAATTACAAATTTAAAAATTATGTCACTGGGATTGAAAGACACGACCAAAATTGCACCCAATGAAAAATTGACAAAACAATTACAAGAACTCATTAGGTATCCACCCTCTATTGAATATGATTTCTAAATTCAGATCACACTCCGTGATCCATCGTTCTCCTACAATTGCTACTCCATGATCCCTCCTTCTCCTACAACTGCTCTTTATTATCGAGACAATGAATCATAAAGTGTGATCCAAAAGATTGATGCAAAACATATCTGTACAATTGAATCTAGAAATCATATACAAAAAACCAATTACAGTTTTAAAAATTGAGGTAGGAGGCTTCACTTGATTGGCAAGAGCTTCATCTAGTAGACACGATGTTACAAATTCTGATCTCCCCCTGTCCACATGGTACCAAAGACCATATCATGCTAACATCACCGATTAGTTAAAAAGTTTCTTGACTCACTATATCCAAAATGTTGATGATAAAATTTTTTACACGGTGGACATTAAACATTCGTATGGACTGTAGAAATATGATATTTCTAAGCAATATGAATGTTTGTTTTAGGCAACTTAAAAAGAAAAGCGGGTTTGACCGTCAAATTTAAGCTGCCAGTCCCACCCGTTTTTAGCAGTCCAACGCGTCTTGTTCTCAACAGCGCGTTCACACGGATAAAACGCCAAGTAGGCGAAGAATCTCCAAAGATTCCTTCAAACAGGAGTTGAGAATCTCTACCTGGAAATGAAAAACCCTACATTGACGGCCCAGATTCATCGACAGAAACGGGGACCAAATTCACACCGCTGTCCAATCGCATGCTGCGCAATGTATAACGGCCGAATATTATTAAATAATCGGTGGTGGGCTTTACAAACCACACGGTGATCTTGCGGGTCAAGGGAAGATTCCGTGGCAAAAGCCAAGATGAAAAAACACCGTTTCTCTTCTTTTTCCTGCACACACACGCACACACTAGGTAGGCTACATATAAGCAGTCACACAGCCGGTCTAAAATAAAAATCGATATTGCCCGACCCGGAAAAAAGCAGAGAATCTTGAGATAATGCGTTTATAGGAAAGACATATGTTTTTTCCCTTGTTTTTGTGGTGAGATTGAAAAGAAAAGATGAAGAAATCTGTGGCACAAATTGGGTTAAGATGGGATTCGTGGATCGATCGATTGAATTCCCGGGTGGCCAAAAGCCCTGTCGGAAGGTATTTCAAGCTTGAGGCCAGAGGCTCCTGTTTTACCAGAGAGTTCAGGGCCGGAACTGCTACTTTTCTCACCATGGCCTACATTTTGGCCGTCAATGCCAGCATTTTGACAGACTCCGGCGGCCCCTGTACTGTTGATGATTGCACGCAGGTTTGTAATGTGGCGTCTGTCGATGTCGCCAGCTGCTCTGGTCGGTCTGGTAATGGGACGCTTCTTAGCCTCGTTAGCCCCGGGCCCGAGTGCAAATTTAGCCCAGTTAATCCAGGGTATGTCAATCGGTGAATGAATCAATGCCTCAGTTTGGTCGATTTTTCTATGTTTGAATCTTTTTCTGTGTGAGTTTTTCATTTTTGGGGGGTGTTTTCTGATTTGGGGGAGTTTTCTGGTTTGTTTGGTTGTTCTGGTTTGAGATTATATGTGTTTGGGTGTTTGGAAACTGGGAGTTTGGTTTGAGCTGCCCAGTTTTGAATTGAATTCTGCAGGTGTTGGAGTTTGTTGGCGTGGCTGTTTTGAATTGAATTCTTCTCTGCTTCGTTTGGTGTTCTGATTTGAGATTTTCTGTGTGTTTTGGAAGTTTGGAAACGGGGAGTTTGGTGTGAGTTGCACAGTTTTGAATCTGTTGTAGTTTGTTTAATTGGGAGTCGTCAGTTTTGAATGTGTTGGAGTTTGTTTTGTTGTGATGATTGCTTTGAATTGAACTCTTTTGCTGCTTCGTTTGGTTGTTCTGATTTGAGATTTTCTGTGTGGTTTTGGAGTTTGGAAAACTGGAAGTTTGTTGTGATTAGGAATTTGGAAAACCGGAAGTTGGGTGAGTTGCCCGGTTTTGAATCTGTTGGAGTTTGTTTGACTGTTGTGATCATTGATCTTATCGATGATACAGTTTATGCTCTCAATCGGATTTGATTACAGTAGTGGATAAAGTTTGTCTTTTATGATCGTTCTGTTTCAAGTCTCTGTAGAATTGTGTTTGTTTGTGTAGGCGTGCTAGTCGTATTAATTGTGTGGTACCGGGTTGATTTGGTTTGAAGATGGGACGGGTTTGCACCTGTATGTTAACTGTGTAGAACAATGGTTTTTGTGGGTTTGAAGGAAATTTGCCATTATGTTTGGAATAATGGTTTCTAGATGTGTTTGAAGTAAATTTTGCCATTATATTCTATATGCTTGGCTGTGTCCAAGAATGGTTTTTATGGGTTTACATATGTTTGATTGTTTAGAAGATTGGTTTCTATGGGTTTGAAGTAAATTTTGCCATTATGTTCCTGCTTTTGTAGAAAAATGGTTTCTATGGTTTTTTGAGTAAAATGTTCCATATGCTTGGTTGTGTATAAGAATGGTTTCTCTGGGTTTTTGAGTAAATTTCCATAATGTTCCATATGCTTGGTTGTGGAAAAACGGTTTGTGTAGAAGAATGGTTTCTGTGAGTTGTCTTTGATACTATGTTTGCGTGTTCAGATTGTTTTCGTCGTCTGCAACGACATGGTGGCTTATCTAGAAGAATACTTTAAGATGTCTAATTTTGAATCTGAATAACAATTGTATGTATTTTGTCTCCAAACCCAAGATAAATCCTCAAGATGGCCTGCAGGAGTCTATTCAGAAGATGCATGATTTTGTTCAATTTTGAAACCAAATCTTCGGGCCATGTTCCAGATTTCTTGTAGCACAAGCAAAAGTTGTCTTGGGCAGTGGGAGTTCATCGACTTAACCAAAGATTAGTTTTAGATTTCTTTGTAAAATCACATGTAAAATTACTTTGGGCAGTGGTAGTTCATCGACCTTAACAGAAGATTAGTTTAAGATTTCTTTCATAAATCACATGTTACATTTTTTTGGGCAGTGTAGTTCATCGAGTTTAACAGAAGATTAGTTTAAGATTTCTCGTATAAATCACATGTGAAATTTCTTTGACCAGTAGTAGTTCACACAGAAGATTAAGATTTCTTGTATAAATCACATTTAAATTTCCTTGGTTTGCGGGAGTTTTTCATTGACTTGTACAGAAGATTGTTTTTTCAGTCTGTAGGACTACATTCATTTGTTCTGTACAATAACAGACAGGATACTGTAACACAGACCATGTTCCATGAAATTGTTCGACAATGTTTCTGGTAATATCCCAAGTTTCGGATCACCAGAAACATTCTCAAACACCGTTCATGAGAACGTTTTTCCATCTCCAATTCCAAACCAGAAATTCCCAATTTGGATCACCATTCCTAGTAATTCCAGTATTCTCTTTTTCCCGGTTCCAAAAATCTGGGCAGAAAGCATCTGAGAAAAAAACCACCAAGCATTGTTGGGCAGTCCCGATGGGTCATAACTCAAATTGTTCAAAACAGCTACTCCTCAAAGATTATGACCAGAAATCATCATGTGATTGTGACTCAAATTGTTTTAGAACAAATATTCCTCAAAGATCATATCTCTAATACCAGATTATGCCCTGAAATCTCCGTGTGACTGTGGCTCATTTTTTTTTAAAACAGCTATATCTCAAAGATCATATCTCTCATACAGAATTATGACCAGAAATCTCTGCGTTCTTGTCTTAACAGATACACAGACTGCCTGGAGCGAACAAGAAAGGACCTGATAGTAGCCACAGTAGCCTCATCTCTAATCGGCTGTTTCGTGATGGGCATGTTCGCAAATCTCCCATTAGCCCTCGCACCAGGCATGGGCACAAACGCATACTTCGCATACACAGTCGTGGGCTACCACGGATCCGGCACAATCCCCTACAAGAGCGCCCTGGCAGCAGTTTTCATCGAAGGAATCCTGTTCCTCCTCATAGCAGCTCTCGGCCTGCGCACAAAACTAGCCAAACTGGTCCCCAAACCGGTTCGAATCTCATCCTCTGCAGGAATCGGTCTCTTCCTCGCCTTCATAGGCATGCAAAGCAACGAAGGAATCGGGCTCGTGGGCTACAGCTCCTCAACACTGGTAACCCTCGGCGCATGCCCATCAAAATACAGAGCTACCCTCGCACCAGTCGAAACCGTAAACGGAACAACAGTTCTCATGCCCGGCGGAACAGTCTCCGGCGACATTTTCTGCCTGAAAGGCCGAATGGAAAGCGCCACATTCTGGTTGGGCATAGTGGGTTTCGTCATAATCGCCTACAGTCTGGTCCGGAACGTGAAGGGCGCCATGATATACGGCATAGTGTTCGTCACAGGGATCTCCTGGTTCAGAAACACAGACGTCACATTCTTCCCGGACGATTCCACGGGCAATGAGAATTTCCGCTACTTCAAAAAAGTAGTCGACGTGCACAAGATCACAGGCACAGCAGGAGCCCTTTCCTTCAAGGATTTCCACCGCGGGCAGCTCTGGGAAGCTCTGATTACATTCCTCTACGTCGACCTGCTCGACACGACTGGAACTCTCTACTCCATGGCTAAATTCGCCGGGTTCGTCGACGAAAAGGGGGATTTCGAAGGCCAGTATTTTGCCTTCATGAGCGACGCATTTTCCATCGTCATAGGCGCCCTTTTGGGCACTTCCCCCGTCACGACATTCATTGAATCGTCGACTGGTATCAGAGAAGGCGGTCGAACTGGTCTGACGGCTCTGACAGTCTCTTTTTACTTCTTCCTCGCGTTTTTCTTCACTCCCCTGTTGGCTTCCATTCCTCCCTGGGCAGTCGGGCCGCCATTGATTCTGGTCGGCGTTCTGATGATGAAGGCCGTTCTGGAAATCGACTGGGAGAACATGCGGGAAGCCATTCCGGCATTCATTACGCTCATCGTTATGCCCCTGACTTACTCCATTGCCTACGGTCTCATTGGGGGAATTGGGACTTACATGGTTCTTCATGCCGGAGATTGGGCCATGGATGGTTTCAGGACAATCACTGGTCGTAAGCCCCCGCCACCCGCCGACCATGTGACCGAGCCCGAGGCACAGAACAGAGACGTCGAGATGAACGGGAACGGCAGTGTTACTACTGTTGCCTGACTCACTGACTCACTGACTGGATTGGATTAGAATGGACTGTACTGAACTGTACTGACTGGTCGGATTTTGGGCTCTGACTGATCGGGATTTGGGTGGTTCTATGCAGATGTTCTTTTGTCATCTGCCATGATTTGTATTATGTCTGATTTACAGAAAGATTTTAATGGAGTAGAGTAGAGGTTTTGGTGCATAGGTTGACTTAGGATGTAACAGGGCTTTGTATATTCTTTTTCTCTCTTTTTTTCTAATGGAAGATCTTCATTTCTCAGGTTTTATATACGGTGTGACAGATTCTTGTCAGCTCTTGTGAGAGGTTCTTATTTTAAGTTTCTCTTCAGTTTGGATCAGCTCTTATTTTAAGTTTTCCTTCCGTTTGGATCAGTTCTTATTTTAAGTTTTCCTTTTGATTCTTCGATTTGGATCAGTTGCTGTATTGAGGCTCCATTGTATATTTTATTTCTCTGATGTTTTCTATGTGTGAATGCTCACAAGAAAGGCCAAAAGCACGGGCCTTCAGAATTTAGTGTGACGTCTATGGGGATTGAAGGATTCTTCTATCTTTTAAATTTGGGAGAACTGTCATGGAAAAGAAATAATTTAACACATTATTCAATTCTATTCCGAGTAATTTAATGGGGTCTTCTATTTATTAAAGGGAAACGTGGGAAACTGTTACGAGAAATAATAATCTAATCATATTATTCAATTGATGAGTAGGAGTGGGTATTGGAATGGTGACCTTCAAGGAAAGTCTAATGTTTTACTTATGTGGGCATCGCTTAGATGTAACGAATGGAAGTCTACCATTCATTTTAAAGAGAGATGTGTTCTTGTGAACCACTACTCATGACACAAGGGACAATGAATTTGACTCAAAAATTATCATAAAAAGGAAATAGTAAATAATGTAACATATATTATTTAATTGATAAGTATGTGTAGTACTATTTATGATCAATATTGTATGGCCTCTTGAGCTGTTATTTGTTCTATGGTGACTCCATTCATTTTAACGAGCGATAGGTTCTTGTGAACTACTAATTAAACACGAGTCAATGAGTTTAACACAAAAACTACATAGTTGAATCCCGATAGTGATATCATAACACATTATTCAGTTCCATTCTAACTGATTAATGTGAAATATTTATCCGATTCAGAAAGTTAAGTATTTAAATTATTGACTGTATAAGAGAAGTTTTTAGTTACTTTTTAAAATTGTTCAAATTCATAAATTCTACATTAAAACATTTCTGTATATAAGTTATTTTTTGTTCTTTTCAAAATGATTGTCATTTTTACTTTGATGACAATTTTTGGGGTAATGACTTATTTAAGCAATATGTTTCCCATTTCTATATTTTTTCTTCTCAACTCTAATTAGGATGACCTAACTACAACTCTATGTTAAAACATTTCTCTATATACATTATTTTCCCTTTTCAAAAATTATTCTCATCACAACTTTTGGTAATGAGTTATTTAAACATGGTTTTCATTTCTATAATTTTTCTACCCAATTCTATTTAGAATGACCTAACTACTACTCTACATCAAAACATGCCTATATATACATTTTTTTCTTTCCAAAAATATCATCACTTTTGCTTTCACGAGAGTCTTTAAAAGTGACTTTTAAATAGCATATTTTTTGTTCTCTATATTTTTTTTGTTGCATTCTAATTAAGATGATCTAACAATTCTAAATAAAATATTTCTATATGTAAATACTGACCTTTGCTATTAACTTATTTAATTTTTTTTTCATTTCTATAATTTTCTATTCCACACTAATTAAGATGATCTAACAACTTATATATACATAAATTTTTCCTTTTGAAAAATGGTTATCAAATATTTTCTTTGAATAACATACTCTTTGGATAACTAATTATCTCATCAAAGGAAAAATGTGATAACCCTTTTCAAAAGGAAAAAATTATGCATATATGAATAATACATCATCTTAATTAGAATGGAATATAAAATTATAGAAATAATTTTTTTATAAATTAACTACTAACTAAGGCCATTGTGCATATATAGAAATGTTTTATTTAGATAGAGTTGTTAGATCATCTTAATTAAAATGGAATAAAAAATTTATAGAAAAGAAAAAAACATATCTATTTACAAATTTAATAATTATATAACTAAACAACCATGATTAATGAAAATTTATAAATAATATTTTTCTCAATATACTATTTTAAATCCTTGACTCCCCATTTTTTAACCACCTCATGATCCTTGACTCCCCCATTTTTTAACCACCTCATGATTTCTATTATCGTACTTATATTTCCACATTACATATGAATGATGGTGTATAGCTTGACTTGTAAGCATAGCTATGCATTTTTAAAAATCAATTTTCAATAAAAGATTTTCAATCTTTTGCTTGTCTTTATCCATCTTGAACTGGTAACAATTTGGGGAAATAAAAGTGGAAATGGGTGCCAATCACAAGGATGGGGTCAAATATTTTGGGATCAAGGCAAAAGTAAAATGTAATGATGACTGGCTTTTACTGTATTAATTTCATTTACTCAAGATATTTATTATATATAGACTTTAAAATCATGATGTCATAAGTGGAATATGAAGAATATGATAACCCAATCCCATTGTCCAATACTATGCTATACTTATCCTCTATTAATGAAATTAAACTTTGGTGGGCAGATTAAATTTTGTTTTTATTTTAATTGCATTATAGTTTGACTTGCAAGTACAAGTGTGCATATTCTTTTGTTTATGCAAGATTTCATTTATCAGCTTTTGAGCACAATTTACAGATGCTGTGAGCCGTCTTACTGTAAGAGGTGTCAGAGACTCTTTTATATAACTTTGTAAATTTGAAAACATTTCTTTTTCCTATCCAATAAAGAAGGTAATATGTTGAAGAGCAAGGACTGACACAAATATCTTGGGGGAGGGTAAAGTGTAACGATACTTCGCTTTCTTCTTATTAAATATTTGCAGGTGGGTCAGGGTAAGTTGGAAGGAATGGGCCCATGGTCACATGAAGTGACTAATGCTACATTAAGTCATATGACCCACTCTGCTATAAATTGCATAGATGGGGAAAAGAGATGGAGGAACTTTGATAGAGGAAATCCATCCAATATATTATAATCTAAGAAGTTGGTGTTTTGGAAACATGTAAGGATTAGGGGAATTTAATAAGAGTTAGTTTTAATTGGATCAAGAAGGATCATGGAAGCACAAAATCTTTCTTTTAGTCTTTTAAAGTATAAATATAAGCAACAAAAGATCTCGTAATCTAAGAAAGGAAAATCTAAGATAAATTAATCTTTGTGATACAATCATCACATTTGAATATTATTAACAATTCTTTGTTTAGAATTTTAGAGGTGACATGGTGTAAGTAGATTTGGTGTTATAGTGAGGGGATGTAATCTTTAATTGGCTTGTTAAGATAATAGGTAGACATTACTTAGATTCAAGTTGTTTATTGTTGAAGAGTTTGATGTAATGCTTTGTGTCATGAGTGATGATGCTACATTCTCGATTCTATATGTGATTATAGTTATGAGTAGTTGGTCGGTAGCTACCTTGGCACCTAACTAAGTTATATAATCATTATTATAGTCTTATACGAGTCGTTGGCTTGTGGCTACCAATACTAACTAAATTATATAGTCATTCTTATAGTCTTATACAAGTAGTTAAGTCATTCTAGGAGTTATAATTAAGTATCTAAGTTAGCCTAAGTGACAACCATGACATATTAGGTATATATATGAGCTAGTTGTAAGTTTATTACCATCATATAGTGCATCACGTTCTCATTGAAGATGTTTGGAGGTTTTCACTCTAGAAGTGGCTTGCTATTCTCTGTAATATTTGGCTATAAAGGTAGCCACCTGAGATCTAGAGGCCTAATGGAAAGCACAATAACAAGAGAGAAATAATGTGAAAAGAATAAATTGTATTCTCACCAAGAACGCAATAGAATAGCTGAATTCACTATATTGAATCAACTAGAATGATATTACAAAGGAGACTCCTTGGTTAAATATACCAAGCTGGGAACAAAGGAGTGCATAATATTTCAAGAAGTGTTGCAATTTTATGACATGATACATAAAGTAATAATTTATCGCCCACCAAAGGTGGAAAAGTGAAAGTGTCACATGTTCAATATAGGTGGATCACCCTCCAAGGTGGAAAGATGTTTGTGCCACATGTCCACTAAAGGTGGGTCACCTTTCAATGTGGAAAGATGTTTGTACAACACATACACAAAAGGTGGAAAAGTGATAAAATTATATGTCCACCAAAAGTGGAAGTCTCACTTAAGGTGGAAAAGAGATAACGTAATAACACCACCAAAAGTGAGAATGTTTCTATGTCGTCCCGAAGTAAAATTAAACATGTGTGTTTAGAACCTAAGAGAATGACTTACTAGGTGAAATAATTAAACACGCCAACACTCCCCCTTAAGTGTAGCTTGGGGAGAATGTATGCACACAATGCAAGATGGATCCTGACCATTGTGCCATGTTAGGTACCCATGTAAAAATGTAGCACAATCTCTCACAAATAGAGAAAAGAAGATAACCCAATGGGAAAAAACTACTCCCCAAAAGAAAGATGGCAATACAAAAGAACTCTCAAAGAAGAATGAGGACAAACCCCCATGTAAGGAAAAAGTATCCCCATAGGAGAGAAAGTAGAGAGACTAAGTAGTTCCCCCTCAATGTAGAATGTACACCATGGTAGATGCTCCAAACTGGATGTAGAAGATGCTCCATGACTGTCAAACAACATTCCTCCCCTTAGGAAGAAACAAAAATAAAGGTGTATGAAAGTAGTCACCCCAATCCTGAAAGGAATATGTAGGAAATTGAATTAGACTTCAAGTTTTAAGAACTTGAGAACTTCCTAACATATCATCTTAAGCTCAATCTTGCCCTTTGGACCTACCACAATAGTATTCACACTCCATAGGTGCAAATCCATATTCCCTTATTTATGTTTCTATTTTAATATTGCTAATAGAGGTTAAGGCACCCTCTTTGCACGTCTATTATTGCAACCTCATTTAGAGGAGGATTACCAAGTAGCATGACTACATCAGCTAGAACTACTTCATGAGTATCGTTTCAATATCATTGAACACCTTAAATAATACCAACACACGTTGCATTATGACTATAAAATAACACATCCAAACTTCAGAATTTGAGCTTAGAGAGGTTTTTCTTAAAGAAAATTATTATATTAGAAATTGGAACTTAGGAATTTAGCCCAGGAGCTACACCTCATGAGGGTTATGATGTTGACGAATTTTAACTTAGTCTAAGATTACTTTTCAAAGATAAAATTTTTAACAATATGTATTTAGTTTTTTAGTTGACATGTTTTGTTATCTTTTTTTTTAAAAAATTGTAAACCTTAAGATATGGTGTTGAATATTAAAGTTTATTTTTTTATTATAGTGATTAAATAATTTAGCTAGCTTTGTGTTAGTTGTTGGTAGTTAGCTCTAGAGCTATAGGATGATTTGTGAAAATTTCTATGTGAATAGAATGCTTTATTACATAATGTATTATAAAGAGTCTGAAATGAGAATCTAATAACACTAATATAATATGGTATTAGTTGTAAGAGCATTACAATTTAGTTTTTATAATATAATGTATATGTAAAATTTCAACAGGTTACCTCTTTAATATAACACCAAACATCACAAATAAAAGGTTTTGACATAACAATCACAAAGAAAGGTAAATTCAACCATAGCTTTATGTATGAAATATAAAACTTAAAGAACCATTTCTATAAGTACAATCATTTTTAAACTTTAAATTTGACCCAAAACAATAACAACAAAATTGGAAGTCACTGCCATTCTTAAAAAACATTAAAAAATTCTCATATTATATATTTAATCTTAACTAAAATGTATCATTTATATAGTCATTTTTAGGAGGAGTTGATATAATTCTCATGGTTGCGCCAACAAGAACTTGTGTTGGTCTCTTGTCGGTACTTACATGAGTAGAATATTTGTAAACACTTAGCTATATACAAAATGTCTTTGAATTGGTGAATGCATCATATATCAATTTGGGTCGCTTTTATGACTACATAATTGATCTTGCAAGTGCTGATTTTATATTTATTTAGCAAATTTAATTTTGGGTCCATGGATCCAGTCCCTAAAAACTTTTGGAAGGTCGCTTTCAACTAACCTTGATGTCCTTTATTTGGCCTCACATGAAAAAAGGGTTTTGGTGTTTAGTGGTTTGCATTGAGTAGAGATACCATGTAAGTATATTGATTCAATCATTATTTAAAGAGTCAAGGACAACACTCTCAAACATGCAAGATGCTCTAGATTTTTGCGTTAAACAATCATAATAATAGGTGCAAGTAGCAAATGATGTAGCTATATAATACAAGAAATTCAAAGTATTAAATTATGTCCAAAATGAACTAGGGTTTGTTGGAAATTAAGGTTAGTTTTGTCTTAGTTGTTAGGAGCTAAATTCTCATATGGTAGTTTGGGGAAACTTGTAAAGGAATGCAATGTTTAATAAGGATTTGCATAGTACATTGTAAGAGCCCCATGAACATTTAAGAACATTGAAATATTTTGGCATAATCTATAAGAAAATTACAATTTAATTTTTTACAACGTTTAAACTTGCAAATTTCAATATAACTAGCATACTTATGTAAAAAATGTCTTGTTTATTATTAGCCTTTTGTTTTTCATATATAGATTCTTCTTAACCTCCTATAGACCCCACTATCCGTTGGCAGTGCGCTAGCGTCCCTCGCAGGATTCATGACATGGTTTAACTACCTCCCATGGATTCTATAAGTCTAGTGGTTGTATCAGGCATTGACATGTCGATCTTTTGGTGCAACGACAACCACTACTTGTAACAAGTGGTATCAGAGCTTGGTCACATGTTCAAATCTCCTCCGTGAGTGACGTGGGCCTACGATGAGTGACGTTGGGGGGATTGTTGGTAGTGCGCTAGCGTCCCTTGCGGGATTCGTGACATGGTTTAATCGCCTCATGTGGATTCTAGAAGTTTAGTGGTTGTATCGGACATTGACAGGTCGATCTTTTCGTGCAACGACAACCACTACTGGTAACGCTATCATTATAGAACACTTGTCAACAAAAAAATCCAGTTTTCACTTTATATCATGGATCTGCTTTGTTTATTATTAGCTTTTTATTTTTCTTACACAGATTTTGTTGACCTCCTATAGAACCTGTTGTCATTATAGAACGTCTATCAGTATATTTCTTTAAATACAATACCAAACATCACACACAAAATGTTTAATACACACAATAATAAAACATAAAATAAACTATTAATTTACATTCAAAATTTGAAAATCTATCAATTTTCAAACTTTAAATCTCACCAAAAACAGAAACCAAAAGTCAAAACCAATACTATTCTTAACTAAAAATGTACAGTCTATATAATGATTACCTAAGAATAACAAAACCAAATAAATGTAATAAAAAGCAGGACCCATACATTTTTCACTATTACAAAATTTATGAGGGCCTTTCAAAAGAAAATACTAAGGCCCACACAGAGTTCTTCCCCTGTTTGCATCTTCTATTGATGACATATGAAACAACCAGATTAATTATTATTATTATTATTTATAGATCTCTGCCAAATCTACCAGGAGGACGTAATGCTGTGCTAATAACCCAACATAATACTAATTCTAGAAGAAACCTTAATAAAACCTTAATAACAATTATTTTCGTTGACTTCAAGCAATTTTAAAGAATGTTGCAGTTGATTGAGTGAAGGAAAAGAAACTATTTTTTTTACGTCAATTGACCCAATTTTAATTGACAAGATTGTCTGTTTTGTACAGAGCACACTGTGCATGTTTTTGTCAGCTTTACAATACGGTGTACAGACATTTCTGCATTTTCTTTGTTCTTCTTTTATGTTTTTTTCTGTAAATACGGCAGGAAGGAAGGAAATGTTGGAGTAAAGTGAGCACATGCATTCCCTTCAATGCACTAAATGTGTGAGGCCACACAACTCGTGAAACCTTTAATGTCACTTTGTACTTTCTCTTTCTATTTTCTATGAAAATGGGCAGGTTGGGAAAAGACCTGAATCGAATATTAGCTGCTGGGTATGTACACAGATCAATATGCACATTTTTATAATGTTTTCTTCTTCTTTCAACTGAAATTTACCGACTCTTCCTCTGGCCATTAATGGTGCAGGGTGTTTGGGCTTACGTCAGAGCTCTGCTTCTTGGAAACCCATGTTGAATCTTTGGTATTTTAATCTGAAGGCAGCAGATGTGTTGTTTCTCGTGCTATTTTTTGAAAGAGGATCATACTTTACTTCCATATATATTATGAATAAAAGGTTGAATCCCTGCAGGTTCTATGGTATAAAGGCCTAGGTGTCCTCTAAACTACTAGTATAAATGTGGGGGAGGCCTACTTTATCATGGTGGGGGACAACCTCTCCTACTCCCCTACTCTGATAGAAAATCCTTTCTTGAACTACTACAAAGGGAGGAGATAGCCTACTACTAATATCTTATATAGATAGTTAGGCTCATCTTCATTTGAGCTCTTGATTATTCTTCATTCTAAAAATTCAAATCTTGATGTTATTATCATGATTCAAATGTGTATTTTGAGTCAAATTCATTGACCCATGTTTCATGAAAGAATGACTTGTTGTGGAAAATATATCCTATTTATCAAATTCAAATCTATAAAATCTATTGTGTTTTCACTATTTGTTTATTTTTTTGCATTTTTGCAGTGTTGTAGAGGCGGATTATGAGGAAACATACTAGTGAAAATAGCCCAAAAATCCATCGTGATATGCAAAACTTGGTTTTTGTAGGGACATGTACTTGCATGCTATTTTGTGTGGAGAATAGTTATGTCCCTTCACTTAAGTCTAGAGTAGCTCCATCAATTTACATTTTGGGAATGACAGTCTATTATTTCTAGGACATTAGGAAAGAGAAGTGAACAACATAACAAAATTGCCATTTTGGATCTTTGTTGTGTTGTGCGAAGATCTCAATTGGCTCATCACAAACCATCTGGCAATTTGGGTTCTTTTTCTGCCACTTTTGGTAGTTTGCATTACTAGGTTGTGGCTTCTTTGTATCAACCCTTGTGCATACGACGTGGGATTTGATACCTTTTGTCATTCCATTGTGGTAGTTTTGGATCAACTAGGTTGTAGCTTATTTGTCTTAGCTCTTGTGCATATTTTATTCATGTTAGAAAAAAATGCTTCAGGATCTCTTTCACATGCTTGCACCATCAAATAAAATCTATGCTCTCACTCATTCTTATCATCTTCACATCCATCGTGGGCCTCCACTCTTACACTCATCCTTCTCAAACCCTTGCTAGCTCTATCCATCACTAGCATTCATCTCTTGCTTCTCTACCACATCTTTGATAGTCTTCAACTTCGCAAACTCTTGAGTAACTTCTTTCACAATCACCCCTCACTACTTTATCACCTTGGATGAATTACAAAAGCCCTTTATCCTATGCCTCTTTCTCAACCAAAGAACCCTTCTCAATTGTAATCATGATGTTTATATGTCTATCACTAGAAGTTGAATCATTACAGAAGTTGAACCACTAGAACCAACTGATTTTGTCACCTATCATCTTGTAAATGATTTTTTTTAAAAATACTTGGAAAGACTTGTCAATGTTAAAAAAACCCATCAAAAACTCCACAGAAATCCAAATAGAAACCCCACATTATTTACAAACCAAATCATCATTCCAAATTCCACATGTCATTTTCTTAATTTGGTCTTCTATGTATTTTTATCATTGGATGAGGCTTTTTGTATGATCAAGAATACAAAAGATTTCACTTCCATAGCCTTTATCAAGGTTTCCTTTGAACAGGAAGTTCAAGGTCCTTAAGAAATAATCACTCTTCACTAAATCAAAGGTTTTTATTCTCATAAGAACTACCTTTCTTGTCAATAATTTCTGCCTACATAGAAACTGTTAAAAACCTACATAAATGCCTAGCTTTGTCCTATCAACTTTTGGCCTTACTAACCCCTCCTTCAATCATGATTTAGTTAAATATTTCCTAACCATTGAAAATGTTCACCATTATTTATAACTCTTCATACTTGTCTACCTTTTTATTAGAGCTTCCTTATTAGTCTGGAGCTCACTTTCAAATGAAACTTTTAAATCTTCTAAGTTTTGGTTACTTCATTGGTAGAAAGAAGCAAGGTAGGATCTCGTCAACAAAAGGGACCCATCAAGAACTAGGGCAAGATTAAGAACCTATTGGGGGCTCCCAAGGTTCCAAAAAATCCCTTAACCTTTGAATTGTTCTTGAGGAGGCTAAAACCTTAGACTTGGGACAGAATCATCATTTTTTGTCCATTTCTACAAAATTGAAACTTCAAGTACTCATTAGCCTCATCTGCAAGATGACATCCTCAATTTTATAAACTTATCCCAAAAAGGCCTCCTAAAATAAACATAAAAAATAATTGAAACACATGACCAAAATTGAATTGAAAGAGAAAATTGAGCCTAGATTTATTTTCAATTAATGTTTAAAGCCCATGCACCTAGATGCTTACATCATGGCTGAATTTAGAATAAGTAAAATTTAAAAAATGGTATGGTTTTGCATGGCATCAAAGTGAAACCCATACATGATTAGACCTTGGTGACCCAATATTAGAGCATGCTTTCATGAGAGACTCTTCCCACAAAATATATTATTAAAGTAAAGTTCTCTAGGGTCAATATTATGCATAATCAATTTATAGAATTTGAAGAACCACATTTGTGTGTTTTTCAATAGATGCACCTTTTAGGATGCCTTAAAAATGAAATTCTCAAGTCTCTTGAGTAGGGATTACATTGTCAAGCACAATTAAAACTTTATCTCTAGTAAGAATTGCACAATGAATGAAGGTCACGACTATTTAAAGGGCAATAAATTCCTATGAGTGTTGTAGCATGTAAGATATTGTGGAAAATGTAAAAAAAAACCATCGTATGCTTTATAAGTTTTGTACTATTAAAAAAACATAAGCCTAAACAGTAACAAAGCCCAAAAAAATCATTCATATCCTTAACTTGTCACTTTTTCTTCTATGTTTTAATATTTTTTGATACATGAAACAAACATTTATTTTGAACTAGTTTACACATGTATGATAGAATGAGGCCATCTATTATAGAAAATAACCCTTATATAATTTCTTGAACAATATGTAACTTTATCTTGATAGTCATACTTTTTCAAATAATCAACGACTAAGCATGATAAAACTTATTATGCCTTCCTATATGATGATGGGAGTGACACATCTTTAGAAAAGAAATTTTTTCAATATTGTTCAATGAAGGCAAAAGTGATTATGAAAATAATACTATGTTACCATGATTTCATAACATATTTGAGGAAAACTATCTTACCCCTTTTGCATCAACGTAAAAAATTACACACAAATTTTCTCCATAATTTTTGAAATTTGTTACATGGACTGTGGAGATATCATGTCTTTGAAATAAATCAAATATAATTAATTCAGGACAATACTATATTGAATTTTGTTTTTGTGTGTCTATTATTAAATAGAGAGATACAAGTTTATTTTTGAATTCACATTAGTTGTCTTTTAAACCAACAATGTCATTTATTACACATTGCATGAACATTTTATTCTTGATATTTTATTCCACCATGTCATCACCACTTTTAATATTGTAATTTTAGACCAAATAATTTGACAATCATATTTTTCTTGGCCATGTGATTTTAATTTTTTCTCTTAAGATATTCTTTCTTAAATCTTTATTTTAATTTTTTTCTTGGAAGACATTCTTTCTAAAATCTTTGTTCTTCCTTATTATAGTGTTAGGGTACAATGGGGATTCAAGATTTAGCAATGGTAATAAATATTGTACTATTTATTTTTAAGTGGGTAGTTGAGAATGTCATTTATAAGTGACGACATACGATCACCTTTTCAATTAGCATATACAAAAATCATAGATAACCTAGATCTAGTGTCGAATAAACACCCAAACCCTTATTCAACAAATAAACAATGAAACCCTTATTCAACAAATGATTCGAGAATCAAATTTGTAGAATAAAAACTTCAAACAATAAGAGAGACAAGCACACGACAAACAGTGACTCAACATGATATACGTTGACTATAATTCTCAAAATACATAAATGAATATACAAATGAATATACATCTTTATCAAAAAGACAAATAAATACAACCAATAAAAAACTTAACTTGAACTATTCAAAATAAATGAAAATTGAATAAATATCAACAACCCTCATAAATAACCCACCTCTACCAACCTAAACAAACTCAAGGAAAAATATATAAACCCAAACAAAACAAAAAGACACTTTTAATTTTACTACCAATTCCCCATTTGATATTCGCTCTCTTTATGGCTAAATCTGCTTAATTTTATTAAGGAAATGAATAGGCGTGAAATGCATTGTCACTTGACTGCCTTATCATTATCCACTAACATAAGAAAGAAGTGCCACTAAAAAGTTAAACCTAATTCAATAAAAGACGGCGGAAAGACGATTTATGTGATGAGGCGTGCATACACATGTTTTACACCATTCATCTCACTTTCAACTCAACAACCTCGTGTTTGGTAGGATTCCATTATAAAATCTTTATCTTTATTTAGAAAACAAATCAAATTGAGATTGAAGGAAATTATTTTTCTTTATAAAACAAAGATTAAGTCAAATAAGGGAAATTAAAGGAATTTTTTTTTCTTTATAAAACAAAGATTAAGTCAAATAAGGAAAATTGAAGGAGAAAAATTACATTAATAAATAAGTTTTTTTTAATTGACATAGAAATTGGTAAGGTTCATATAGGGCAAACCCCTCTTATAAACATTTTCAGATGGTGTGTAGCAGATTCTGCATTCCTGATTTAGGTTACTTAAAATGATAGTGAGGTATTAGTCATAAAACTAAAATATTTAAACAAGTTTATTGTTAATAAAGTTATAGAATTAAATATACTAAGTTGTTGTTTTTTTTTAATTTTTAAAGAAGAAACCCTTGTTATGTTATGTCAGGTTTAGTTTGAATTATTTTACTTTCAAATGAATTTTAGAAGATAAGGTAACTAATTGAATGTTAATATTTTTGATATATTTAAAATTAATTTCGATTTTTTTTGTATTTATTTAAAAGTTATTGGTACTAAATTCAAAATATATAAATTGATTTTATTATATAGGTTTGATAGGTATCTAATGATTGCTATTCCAAAATATATTTTTGAATATATCTATGCTAATTTTCTCTACATTTTTTTTTTAATCTCAACATTGAAAGAACTATTTAGATATTAGCTGGATGGAATTTGCTTTGCTTGAGATAGATCATTCCCCACTTCAATTGAGAAGCAAAAAAATACATCCTCTCCCAATTTTATCCAGTTAAGATTTTGTTTGGAATAATGGAATCTAGTCTCATAACTTATCTAGATTAATAATAGTCCTTAGCAACTAAATTTTGATCCTAATCAGTTCTAATTTACTAAGGTCATTTTTTGGATTCGTGTTTGCTACCTTCCTCTTATATATTGATAAAAAAATGTTTAAATCGTTGGCCGAGAAGGGTAGAGTTTTCGTGCATTTAGATTTGATTTTAGACTTGAACAAGTTGTTGGTTTACCCTACTAAAGATGGTTTACTAGGGGGGAGGGTGAATCAGAAAATATTGGAACTTAACCCTTTAAATCTAAACCTTTGATTCAAATCGGTAATTCAAATAACAAAAACAACCAAAACTTGTAAAAACTTCACAAACTTGATAAATAACATATAACATAAGAAAATAACATTCACAATTATCAAGCATCACATTTAACTCAAGTTTTAATGAGGAAACCCAATTAGGGAAAAAACCTCCATGGGAATTGTCACCCACAAAAAGAAATACTATTTTGAAGTATGCTCGGTTAAGAGCTAATCATGTTAAAGATTACAATGCACATTTGTTAGATGTGACCATGTTAGGGGATATACCTCATACCTGTTAAGATCTTCACCCTATTAGGAGTGGCCTGGTTAGAGGCCTTAAACATTCATCCTATAATGTTACCTTTCTCAAGGATTTACAAAAGGACTTGTTAGGTCCACTCAGTTAAGAGTTTTTCTATTACAGAGATTAGTAAGCAACAATGTACTAATGTGACCTGTGATTCTGCAACTATACTTTGCTCGATCAGATCCTTTGTTCGTTCTCTGAAACTTACTGGCACCAAAAACTCATCAGCTCATCAGTCTCTCCTCTGGACTTGTTCTCCAACCCTTTCACTACTCTTCTCGGTAGCTCTTTAACTTATCACTTCGCTAGCAACTCAGTATAAACATACATACTCATCAATATATATGCCTTTGTTTTGCCTCTTAATCCTATTGATTAGGTTTTCCCTCAATTGCGCTCAACCATCAGATCATCTCAAATGAACTGATTCAATGTATCTGCAACTCAGTTAAGCGGTTAACCGTGCCTCGTGACTTTCACTTTTTCTTGGAACTCACAACGTTCTTTTGCCGCTTAATCTACATCACTGATTTTGAACTTTACTTTTCATGACCATAAATCTTGCAACAAACTTCATCTTCGTGCTTAGCAACTTCTTGATCTGCATGTCTTTGCATTAAATTCATTCTATTCCTTCAATTCATTATTTTTTCATGCTCTGTTCCGTGCTTGATGACTTCGGTGAATATCTTCACTCAGTACCTGACGTCGCTCAGTTACCAACCTTGCTCGGTAACTGAATTTTATCGGTTGTCAACTTTGCTTGGTGAGTGTATTTTCTTTGATCGACCGACTAACACTTCACTGCTCGGTAACTACATTGTTCCCTTTACCGACTTGACCTTTCTGCTTTACCGACTTAACAACATCAAATGTTAAGTAGAAACAATTATACCAATAGTTCCTTATCATTGTCTGATCTTTATTATCTACCCAATTAAGTTCCTCTCTGATTGATATGGAAACTTAATATAAACCAAAAATCAATTACTTGACATCAATGACAAACTAACAACTGATCTAACCATTCTACGTGCTTGTGTTCTTCTAAAACTTAGTCTTCATCATCATTATCATCCGTTGGTTAACAATCTCCCTCTTTGGTATTGATGACAACACTATCAATTTATGATGGTATACCCTAATCTCTATACGATCTCTTCTCCCTCTTAGATTGTTCTTCCTCTTTGCCTTCTGTTACATTCTCCCTCTTACATATAGTCTCCCTTACTTGTATTCATTACTTGCTTCTTCCTTGTACTTGCTTCTCCCTTGTGGAGTCATCAATTACATACTCATCAATTATATACATCTCCCTCTTTGACAACAATTCCAAAGATCCATACTCCCGAAATCTTGTTTAGGTAGTGGATCATACCTTGAATGTACTGATTTCTCTTTGCATATATAATTCCTTTCACAACTTCAGGCATCACCTAAAGTGTGATCACTTAGCATTAACTCTAAATTTAGATATTCTAATGTGTTCTAGAATTGATGCAACATGCCTCTTGCATTTAATGAATGTTGGATAGGGGTAGGACCCCTAATTTACCTCTGAGATACTCAAAAGAATCCTTTGGTAGTGGCTTGGTGAATATGTCAGCAAGCTATTCTTTTGAATTCACATACTCCAACATTACAAGATTGTCTTGTACTTGCTCTCTCAAGTAGTGATACTTGATAGATATGTTCTTGGTCTTTGAGTGCATTACCAGATTCTTTGATATGTTTATAGAACTTGTATTGTCACAATAGATAGTGACTGGATTGGTGATATCTTCTTGCATACCTTCTAGTAGCTATTTGATGCACACAATATTTGCACAATTCATAGCTACAACAACATACTCAACCTCGACAGTAGACTATGATATACAACTTTGTTTCTTGCTTAGCCATGTAACTAGTCTTTCTCCTAAAAAGAAATCTCCTCCACTTGTACTCTTTCTATCATCAATGTTTCCATCCCAATCATCATTAGTATAGAATTTCAAGTCAAAGTCTCCTCTTTTCTTGCATAGTAGGCCCAAATCTTCAGTGCCTTTTAGATATCTAAAAATTCTCTTAACTGGAGACATATGTGTTTCCTTCAGATCGGAAGAAAACCTTGCGAAAATTCCTACAACATGAGAAATATCGGGTTTGCTATGTACTACATATTGAAAATTACCAATCATGGATCGGTAGAGTGTCTCATTGAATTCTTGTGATTTATCCTCTTTAGATAACTTGCAGCAAGTGACCATCAGTGTTCCAACCAGTTTTGAGTCATCCATGCCAAAGGTCTTTAGGATCTCCTTAATATATTTTGCTTATGTAATATAGATCCCATCCTTTACCTGTTGAATTTGAAGTCCAAGAAAGAACTTAATCTCTCCATTCATAGACATTTCGAACTCCTTTCTCATCTCCTCAGCAAAAGATATGCACAATGTGTCATTGCCTCCAAAGATAATGTCATCAACAAATATATCACTAATTAAAACTTTGTTACTACTATCACATTTCAGATACACATTGTTGTTGTCACTTGGTCTTTGAAATCCTATTTTTATTAGATATGAATGCATTCTCTCATACCATGCTCGAGGTGCTTGTTTCAAGCCATACAATTCTTTGTGCAATTTGCATACCATGTCTCGATTAGTGTTCTCAGCAAATCCTTCAACTTGTTCAATATATACTTCTTCAAGAATATCATTGAGAAATGCAGACTTAATATCCATTTGATAAACTTTGAATCCGTTATACGCCACATATGCTAGTAGAATCCTTACTCCTTCTAATCTAGCAACAAGTGAAAAAATTTCACCATAGTCAATTCCTTCTTCTTGTGCATAACCCTTGCAAACTAATCTTGCTTTGCTTCTGATCACATTACCATGCTCAATGAACTTATTTCTGAAAATCCACTTAGTACAGATTATATTCTTATCTTTTGGTCTCAGTACCAAAGTCCATGTATTATTCTTTTGAATTTGATCTATCTCTTCCTTCATTGCTTTCATCCATTCTTCACTTTCTAAATCATCTTTTACTTTTCCCAGTTCAAGTTCAGATATTAAATATGCATTTTCTCTTACCTTGCTTCTTGTTAGAACTCCAGTAGTCTTATCTCCAATGATTTTACTCGATGAGTGGTATCTCTTTACATACTTTGCTAACACAGGCTCGGTAGCCATTGACATCTCTTCATTTCCCTCATTCGCTGGAAGCTCTCTCTTCTCATCTTCTTCCTCAGTTTTTTCTTTCGGTAGGGTGTCAGGAATCTCAGTTTGTACAAGACAATTCTTTGATAATCCTTGGGTTCCTTCTTTCTCTCTTCATCATTCTTCTCTGCAAATTCATCAATTCTCACTTTTTCACTTTCTAAAATCTTGTTAGTATTCTTATTCAAACATTTGTAGGATTTTCTCTTAGTAGAATATCCCAAAAATATTCCTTCATCTCCTTTAGAGTCAAATTTTCCATCTCTTGCATCTTTAAGAATATAACACCTACTTCCAAATACTTTGAAGTAACTTACATTTGGTTTGTGTCCATACCGGATCTCATAAGGTGTTTTGTTTGTTCCCTTCTTCAGTTGGACTCGATTAAGTGTATAAGAAGTAGTGTTGAATGTTTATCTCTAGAAGGTTTGAGAAATCCCATTCTCAATCATCAGTGTTCTTGCACAATCCACAATGGATGTGTTTCTCCTTTCAGCTATACTGTTCTTTTGTGGCGTTCTCGGTGTAGACATCTGCCTCTTTATACCATGTTCATTGTAGAAGAGTGTAAATTCATCAGATGTAAACTCTCCGCCTCTGTTAGATCTCAGATATTTCAACTATCTCCCTGTTTCTTTTACAAATCTAGCCTTGTACCACTTAAACATTTTAAATGCATCATATTTTTCTTTTAAAAACATAACCGACATCATTCTAGAATAATCATCAACAAACAATATGAAGTATCTATCTCCATAGTAGTTCTGTGTTCTCATGGGACCACATAGGTCGGTGTGTACCAATTCCAATATACCTTGTGTAGTATAGGTTTTACTTATAAAGCTTGATTTAGTCATTTTGCCTACTTGACATCCCTTACATATTACATTCTCAAGTTTGTCTAGACTCGGTAGACCTCTTACTCTGTTCTTCTTACTCACTTTGATTAAGTTGTCAAAATTAACATGACATAGGCTTTTGTGCCATAGCCATACATCTTCAATCTTAGCAAACAAACAACTCCTTATGGATGTATCAAGGTAAAATAAGTTACCTTTAAATTGACCTCCGATAGCAGTGAAACTTCCCTTCTGATCAAATAATTTAACCTTCTTGTTTTGAAATTTCAGTCAGGGACCAGTATTTTTTAACTGTGCCACACTCAACAAATTGTATTTCACGCCTTCAACCTAGTAGATGTCATCAAACTTAGTATTGTTCAACATAATTATAGAACCTTTTCCCTTCACAAGATATGGGGTGTCATTTCCAAATCTAACATTACCACCATTACGCTCTTTCAAAGTAATAAACTTATCAGTACACCAGTCATTTGGTGTGAGAAACCATTGTTTATGATCCATGTATCATTTTTACTTATGATATTAGGGCCTTTTCTTCAATGTATCTTTCTTCATCAGATTCATCTTTAATAGCAACATAAACAACTTCTTCTTCATCATCATCAGTGTCATCATTAGATGAACCTCCTCCAGCAATGTAGCATGCTTTCTTTCCTTTGTTCTTGAAATCTCTGAATCTTCTAAATCTGTTCTTAGTCTTGTTGTTTTCTTTGTTATCTCTCTTCTCATTATTGTCAGGACAATTAGAAGCTATGTGACCAATCTTATTGCATGAATTTTTTTTAATGGTAACTTACCTCTATACTTTCCTTTACCTCTCAGTAGTCTCCTAGCCAATAATGCTTCAAATCCTGCTTCATTATTTTCATCTTCAACATATAGATCTTCAAGATCACTCTTACAACTATAAAACTATTCACTAGCACTACTTGCATATCCATCTCTGGATCTAGAATCTCTAGACTTCCCAATAGTCAAGGATGATTTGAATGTAGATTCAATCTTAGAAGTAGTAGGAAAAATATTATCAAAATCATTTAGCTCAAAAGAAGTTACCTTACCGATTGTAGCATCCAAAGTAATAACCATCTATGGAATGGATCTCAGCTCTTGAATAGCAGACACATAGATGACATAGATGGGTAGCAGTGTTCTAAGCATCCTGCTTGTAACATATTCTTCATTAATGGTTCCACCAGCACCTATAATTGCAATAGCAATCTCCTTTAGTATTGTGTTGTATGCTATGATGTTTTCTCCTTCTTTCATTTTCATTGATTCAAACTTTCCTCTTAACCTTTCAGCCTTAGCTTTCTGAACATGTTGATCTCCACCAAAAACTAGTGTAAGCCTATCCCACATCTTCTTAGTAGTAGTAAAACCTTCTAAATCATTGAACTCTAGGTCGGTGAGGGTAGAAGTTATCTCTATCATTACTTGTGTATGTTCTTGTCTTTCTCTTATCTGCTCAAGTGTTAAAGGACCAAATAGTGGAGGTGAGTAGTCATTGTCAAGATGATCTAGTGCATAATCTCCAATACCAGATATGTGAAGCCTCGTTCTATTCTACCATGTAGAAAATTTATTCCTATTCAACTTCGGTGCTTCCCTCTTGTACATCTTTGGATCTTTAACTCAAGTACCTTTAAACTTATCTTCACGGAGCACTAGCTCTAATACCAATTATTGGTTTACACTACTAAATATAGTTTACTGAGAGGGGGAGTGAAAAAGAAAATATTGGAACTTAACCCTTTAAATCTAAACCTCTGATTCAACCCAGTGATTCAAATAACAACAACTGAAACTTGTAAACACTTCACAAACTTGATAAACAACATATAACATAAGAAAATAACATTCATAATTATCAAGCATCACATCTAACTCAATATTTAATGAGGAAACCCAATTAGGGAAAAAACCTTTGTGGGAATTGTCATCCACAAAAAGAAATACTCTTCTAAAGTATGCTCGGTTAAGAGCCAATCCTGTTAAAGATTACAATGTACATTTGTTAGATGTGACCCTGTTAGGGGATTTACCTCAGACCTATTAAGATCTTCACCCTGTTAGGAGTGGACTGGTTAGAGGGCTTAAACATTCATCCTAGAATGTTACCTTTCTCAAGGATTTACAAAAGGACTTGTTAGGTCCTTTCGGTTAAAATATTTTCTGTTACAAAGATTAGTAAGAAACAATGTACTAATGTGACTTGTGATTCTGCAACTATACTTTTCTTGATCAGATCCTTTGTTTGCTCTCTAAAACTTACTGGCACCAACAATTCATCAACTCATCAGTCTCTCCTCTGGACTGGTTCTCCAACACTTTCACTACTCTTCTCGGTATCTCTTTAACTTATCACTTTACCAACAACTCTATATAAACATACATACTCATCAATATATATGCCTTTATTTTGCCTCTTAATCCTATTGATTAGGTTTTCCCTCAATTGCGCTCAACCGTCAGATCATCTCAAATGAACTGATTTAATGTATTTGCAACTCGGTTAAGTGGTTAACTGTGCCTCGTGACTTGGACTTTTTCTTGAAACTCACAACTTTGTTTTTCCACTTAATCTACATTACTAATTTTTAACTTTACTTTTCATGACCGTAGATCTTGAAACATACTTTGTCTTTGTGCTTAGCAACTTCTTGATCTGCGTGCCTTTGCATTAAATTCATTTTGCTCCTTGAACTCAATCTCTATTCATGCTCTTTTCCTTGCTCAGTGACTTCGGTGAATATCTTCACTCGATATCTAACTTCCCTTGATTACCAACCTTGCTTGGTAAATGACTTTGCTCAGTTGTCATGAACTTCACTCGGTGACTGTCTTTTCTTTGCTCGACTGACTAAAACTTCACTGCTTGGTAACTAGGCTGTTCCCTTTACTGAATTGACCTTTCTTCTTTACCAACTTAACAACATCAAATGTTAAGTAGAAACAATTATACCAATAGCTCCTTATCATTGTCTAATCTTTATTATTTTCCCAATTAACTTCCTTTCCGATTGATATGGTAAATTAATATATACCATAAATCAATTGCTTGACATCAATGACAAACTAACAAGTGATCTAACCATTCTACTTGCTTGTGTTCTTCTGAAACTCGGTCTTCATCATCATTACCATTAGTTGGTTAACATAAGTTTGCTAGGACCTTCTTTTGTATGAATTTATTTGATTTATTATCATATAATTTGAGCTTGTAGTCATACATGGGATATTTTTTTTTTATATTAAAGCAACAAAAGCCAGGGTTTTGTCACTTAAGTACAATATCCCAGAGGGTATAAAATCACCAATCTAACAATAACAACAAAAACCACCAACTAATATAAAAAAATCAGTTAATATCAATCATCCACTCCATAAAAAGGAGTAAATATCTCTATATCTTCTATCCATTATACCATCTAAACTATGGAAAGTCTGATAAAAAGGCCACCTAGGGCCATCCCAAGAAACATAGCAACATCTAGTAATAATGTTCCAGCTAAAAACTTAGAAGGTATAAACAATATTCATAATATGTCCATAGTGGTAACTAGTAGTAACTAGGACAAAAATATATGTAACAAGGGAGAAAATCTCTATTGAGCTCCCTTGTAGTTGGATCGAACTTGATGAAGTGTCATCAACCAATTCTCTATGAGGAGCTTAAAGAGCTCCTTATAGTTTCCCTCATCATTGTCATTGTTGTCCAACACCTTCTGCAGCAAAAAAAGGGATGTCGTTGAGATGTGCACAACCCTTATGGAGAATATTAAGATGCTATCAATTTTTCTTTCGAGCTCAGAGACTTTGACCTTGGGTTTTTTATATTTCTCTAGTAGTGGCATCACATTTGTCACAATTTATAGCCAGGAGGTCACCATGAGTTCTGACAGCAGTGGTTTTGGCAATATTTACTTCCTCGAGCATCATATAATTAGTTAGGTCTATGGGACCTATTTTTATGTTCTCAGACACATGAGAAGAGCTATTAGCAGTATTAGAGCTATCCTCCATCTCTACATTCTTCTCATTATCTTCTTCCTCTTTCTTTCCAGTTTCTTTTTTCTCTTCACTCTCACTATCCTCTTCCTCTTCATACTTCACATCCACCATTAATTTCTTCCCCTTACCTGTGGGACAAGTGTTTAGCCTGGTTGACCGCCTAGGGGTGTTGGTTTATAGTGGTCTCTATGTCAAGATCAATTTCTTGGATTGTAAATTTAGCTTTTTTAGAGGCCTTCCCTTCTTGCTCAAGGGTTGGGTTTTTCGCTTATTGTCTTTTGAATCCCCTTTGATTCCAACATGGATGGGGGTTTCAAGGCTTCCCCATTAAGATTTTAGACAAGGTTTTTTAATGCCTTTCTTTTTTCTAGGCCTAGGTAAGTCTAAAAGGTTGGGATTTCTGCTTATTTACAATATGAATGTTAGGTCAACCTTGTTTAAAAGGATTTTGTATTGATACAATGGTTAGAAATTAATAGTAATATGATATGAAACATACAAATCACTTTGGAAATACATATCCACTTTCGCTCAAATACTAATTCACTGTCTGGCCTCCATTTTCATCTCAAACTCAGATCTTCTTGGAAATCCATCAATCAATCACCACTATGCAGTCTTGTACTACTCTTCTCAGCCTTCTCTATCTTCTGCTTAGATTTTCCAATCATCTAAATTAACCTCACTCTACTTAACCTACAACTAGGTTAATCTTATACCTCTCTGATCAGGTAGCTAGATCTTTTACCGCTTAATCATCACTATAGATCTTAGGGTTTGGTCAGATCCAACGAATCCTTCCAACATTTTATTTCCATCTACAATGTAGTATACATCCTAAAAATCTGTCTTGAATCCATACATAAAAATGGTTAAACATATATTAAATTCTCATTTAATTCTCCAAAATGATCATCCTTATCTCAAATATACTTGACATATCCCAAGAAATTAACTATGTGATCTGGGATCTCAAATCTTAATCAAACTGTCAAAATACTGACACTCAGTCATCATTGTGTTCATCCGCTCAGTCATCATTAGATAACTCAGTAATTTACTGACACTCGGTAAGTACTGATGCTCAGTTGACACTAAAGTTTTTTTGACATGTACTGGCACTCGGTCCACACTCGCATCACTCAACACATACATTATGGGAAAAGATGAAGAAGATGAAGAATTGACAGAAACATAGGACATAAACAAATTCAAAGTTGCTACACACAAACATCCTACCAATGTTGATGAGATTTGTCACAACATCAGGAGTTCAATAGGTTTGTCTGGATTCAAGATTATTAAGCTTGAAGAGTTAAGTAAAATTGATAAGGAATATATAAAAGAAGAAATGGTGGAAATTTTAGTATCATACAAGATGACACCATTAGAGATTGGGAATCTAGTCCCTGATGAACTAGAAAATAAGATTGATAAGAGATGGCAGCATGCCATTATGACAGAAAGGCATATTAGAGAAGGATCATTAGCTCAAATTATGCCCGAGTTGACAAAGAAGCAGAGAGCTAAATTCATGGACCAATATAGGAATAGATTTTTTCCTAAATTGAGAGCTTATTCTATACTGAAAAATGATGAGGAAGAAGTTGTACAACAGAGCCAAAGAATATGGAAGATTATTTTTGGATTGATAGTGGGCAAGAACAAAGATGAAGGCACATCAAAACAAATTGAGCTTGACAATAAAGAAGATATTAATGAGCTTGATAATAAAGAAGATATTAATGAGCTTGATAATGCTGAGGATGAAATAAGATTGAGGACTTAACAACTAATGAGGTTACACAAGGTTTGAATACCGGGGAATAGAGTAAAGAAAAATTCACAATTCCAGATTCACTTATCTAGGCAAACCTTGAAGTTAATGAAGAAGGAGATAAGAGAAAAGAAGATCAAGAAGATAAGTCTGCATCAAATATCTCTAAATCACATGAAGGAGACACAGAGGAGACTCAGACTCTTGAGACCGAGGAGAAACAAGAACCTAGGGAGTAAGAGGCCATTCAAGCATTAGTACAGTTACCTAATGTGTTGAAGCACACACTGAGATCAAGAGTGTTGAAGCACTTGAACATAAAATAATTATTACTCAGAAGGAGTTAGTTCCAATCAGTGGTGGTACCAGTATCTTGAAAGATGAATAGAGACTGAGTAGCAGCTCACCAGAGACCAATAATAAGAAGTCACATAAGAATAAAAAGGACAAGTCTCTAAGCACTGAAGTGACACTTGATGAAGTTATAGTAATTCCAAAATGGGATACTAATAACTTATCTTATGAGAAAATTCTAATCTTGTAGAATTTATCGAACATGAAGAGCAAGCAAGAGGAATTGAAAAGGGAACATCAACAGAAGAAGGTACTACATGAGATTAAAGATATCTTTGTTGATGCATTTGAGTTTCAAGATCTAAATGAGAAGGAACCTATATTGGAACACTTGGTTCATATTGTTCAAAAGGTGAACAATGATGATATAGATGCAAATGAGAAGCTCATGCAATGGTTCGAGAGAGAGTTAGAGACCAAAGTACTTGAGAAAGTTGCAGCAAAGCTTACTAAGAAGCAGATTGAACTTTCTTATTTGTTAAGAAACCTAGAAGAAGTTATAGAAAATGATCTCTCTTTGTACAAACAAATTTGTGATACAAAATTATTTACAAAGGAGAATCAACGGCTTATTGAGAAGCTACAACTGGATTTGAAGTCAACATGACATTCATTGAGCATGGATGCAAGTTCTATCTCTATTGATTTTAACAGGTTGACACATGCCCAAGGGAGATTAGCTGAGCTCATGGATAATGATGGCATAATAAGGGAAAAACTGATCTCTATTTAGACTATGTTGATACCTCATTTGGAGGTCGTGCAAAAAGAGGTGAAAGCAACAAAGGAATTAGCACAACAAGATCCACCTCTGAATATTGTAGAGAGTTTGATCGATCTATCTGCCGAGCTAGAAATCAAGTTCCAAGTTTTGGAATCTGTCAGAACAAGTTGGGATAATGCATTGGCAATGATCCTATAGATTTAAAAAGCCATTTTGGACAAGTATGGTCTGACCCCTACAACCCCAGCAAACAAGAGTGATAAAAACAAGGGGAAATGTAATGAGATACAAACAAAGGGGAAATGCAATGAATATCATCAAAGGGAAATAAAGGGGAAATCAGTATAAGGTATAATATTTCTTTTTGAGTTATGTACATATGTTGTATATATAGTGAAATCTTTATGAAGACCGAGTCAGAATCCTAGGGGGAGTTCTAAGTCTATTTGATTACTATTTTTGTAAAGGACTGAAAAGTCATGACAAAGTGTTTTTTCCACTAATGTCACAGAGGGAGATTTTTGATCTCCAAGTTTTGTTGTCTATTAGTGTCGGACACTTAGTCATAAACAAGGTAGGTTGGTCAGTCATCACTACGATCGAGCCATCTCATTAAGGCTGAGACCGAGCAGTAGTTACTATAGAGCAAGTCAGTGGTCGCCAAGTACTCAATAGTTTTCAAGAAGAATGATTGCTGAGTTTCATAGAAGATTTATTGCCAAGTGACAACATATGGTTATTTTGAGCGAGACAGTATTGATCGAGCACCAGAGTTTACTTACGTTGAGTAAGACAATTTTTGTATATGTGTTTGGAATGACAAAAACACCTAGGTAAACAATTTTGGCTGACTTCTATGAATCATTTAATGATCATTCACAGATATTCAATGCATTAATTACGTTCTATTTTTGTGATCATGGATCCCTATGCAAGTTGTTGGTTGTTTTGCCTATTTTGAAGTTTGCCCTAAAATTTTTGAGAGTGCCTGCCTTTCCTGTACCCTGAAAGTTGAGTTCATAGTTGAAAATGGTAATATCCTACTACAAATAGGTTTGTTGACCTCAAAATCCATTTGAAAAGACTAGAAACCCTAAGCCTTTGGGAAGTTTTCATTCAAAATATGAAAAAGCCCTAGTTTCCAAGTTAAAGTTATGTTTTAATGTTACCGTTTTCGAGCTTAAGTTATGAAATAAAACATGTGCTTTTTAGATAGGTCGTCAAGTCTCTGAATGTTGAAGGAATATTATATTTGGTTTAGAGACTCAGCGGAATGCTCTTGTCGCATTATCTCCAAGAAAAAAGGAATATGCCACTTTAGTTAAGAGATTGAGTGGCAACCGTCCATCAGATGAAAGATCTAACGGTGGTCGGAAGGTCTCGCAAAAAGCCTTGTAGTTAGCAAATTATTTGGCAACTTTGATATACTATGGTCGGGGTGTCTCCAGATCAAATCAGAAGTTAAGCAGAGCCATTGGATGATGACAGATGAGAAATCAATGGTAGTCATCAAGTGTCCAGGTAAAAAGGTTAAAGGTAATTTCTTTATGCGACTTGGAGACAGAAGGAAATAAATGTAACATTGAACTATAGTCGCCAAGTCTCCAGTATAAAATAGTTAAGTGATAATTATTTGGCAATTAAGTGACATAGGCTTAAGTCATGAAGTCTCATGAAGGATTAATATGATTAAGAGACTTAGCAATAAGCATCTGATTAAAAGGATATCTACGGTGGATGAGATGTCGCATGATAAACTCAAAGTTAGGATTTCCTTTCAGCGACTTGGATTTCTTCAGTCGTGTGATCGCCAGAAGCTGACTAAGGTTAAACTAAGGTAAAGAAACACATGTTGTCACCAGGTCTCCAAAACAGTTTAGAGTTAAAAGAAATGTTAAGCAACATAGAGATAAAGCACAGTCGCTAGGTCACCAGATAAGGAAAATGATGAATATAGCGAGGAAAAGTTAAAATTGATGCTGACATGTTACGGTTGAAAAGTCACCGGCCAATAGGAAGATACAATAGTAATGACAAGCTGGAAAAGTTGATAAAAGAGCCAATCGCATCTTTGTTTTTAACCCTTGGTCGATTTTAAGAAGAATTTTCATGAATTTGTCATTCATTCGAATTAGATTGCCTGTAATGATCAAGGGCTACGGCTAAAATTTGTATTAATGGCACAGTATGTGAAATTGAAGGCAGAAATGATGGATTTTCCAATAATGAGTTGCGTACTTTGAGCATTTTTCCATAAATAGACAGTATCAAGTTCATTATCACTTACCTTGCATTCAGATTTTCAGAAGTGGAGAATTTGTTAAGTTTGTTGTGTCTAAGAAAAGTGAGAATTGTTACCTTTCTGAAGAGTAAATTGAGCTAAGTTTTTATAGAATTCAAAGTAATTGGTGTGATTTTCAGTGCTCTTAAATTATTTCAATACATTTCAGTTCATAATAAGGTTTTCCTGTGATAGATTTGTTTCAATATCAGTTCCAAAAATTGAGAACAGAACATAACAGAACAAGATGAGTCAAGCATTGAGTACAGCTTCAACAAGTGGAAGAAACAATGATGTAGATGACGATGTCAAGGGAAAGAGGAACTATTCAAATGAGTTCCTAAAGTTATTGCCAGGTTCTACACACAATAAGAGAGCAAATGCTGATATACTAGTTGATGATTTGGTCAACATCAGAGATGCAAAGACACCAGGAACATCAGGTTATTCTTTGTTCAATTAATTTTATAAAAATTCTGATGGAGCTGTGCCTATTTCGAATCCTTGGACATGTTGACTGGCTAGGTTATTAGTTCCTGATGTGTTTGTAGATGCTGATTTTATTTTAGCCCTAGCAAATCGTTATGATGAGCTTAGTAAAACAATTAAGAAAAGAGATGGGACTGTGTTACTTGCTTTGAATATAAATTCATTTATGCAAGCATTTAACCTTTTTTTATCAAACGTCAACTTAAATCAACCTCAAAAAACAAGAGGAGAGGTATGAAAGGTAGTATGGGGTTGTTAGAAATATGATAAAGAAACACATGCCAAAGGAGACAAGGAATTATATTGCCCCTATAGCTGGTTCGGCTCCTTATTATTATAAAAATTTGAACTACAACATGAAATATATTTCCTATGCATTGTGTAGAGTGCTAGCGAGGAATGGAGGTTCAGAGAGGATAAATGAAGGTATTTTGATGATGGTTTTAGATATACATGATGTGTATACAAGCACTAGTTATGATTTTATCCAGTATATTATTGATAGGATGCTTGAGGGTTTTGTTGCTATTAAGAAGAAAGACAAGGAGCCCAAGTTTTTGCATTATTCTATTTTGATGCATTTATTGCTTTATTTCAATTATCCCATAATGGATATATAGAATTTCAATCCCCAAAGGTTCCATTTCAATCAGCCCAACCTCATTCAATTCTGGATCAGAGTGTGGAACTACACCACTAAAGATTGTGATTTCTGTGGATTTGAGAATTGGATTGTATATCCTATAATGCAAAGCTTAGGAGTGAACAAGACTAGGTTACTTGCAAAAGTATTGCAGCTTTTGAGGCCATGTGAGTATGTTGATAAGTGGTCTGGTGATCATAATTGGGGAGATTTATATCTGGGAAACAACTTTACAATGATAAGAGTATATGGATGTTCACATCCTCCTCACATTCTCCCATATCATGTTCCAACTAGGATAGTTGCAATGGAGTTTATCTGGCAGTTAATGTTGACAGATCCAGAACACTTGGCACCACATAGAAAGGGGACATTTACCCCTAGACAGTTCAAAGTGTATCAATTTCTAATTGGAAATAAGGCTATAGATCCAATAAATAATAGGATGAGTCATTGCAAGATGAGTGTGGAATTGTGCAGAGACAATGACATTGAAGGATTCATTGAGGGAGCCAAGAAGCTTCTAACCCCTACCATACCATATAACTATGTACATGAAGAGGGTATGGAGGAGGATGCCATCATAAATATTTTGGAGGAAGAAGTGGTGAGAAGAGAAGATAAGATCCAAGAACTTATGGACTTGGAAAGGCAAGTCAAGAGAAAAGGGATGAGTTTTGGAGGGTTCTACCCTAATTTGCCTTATCTCAAGAGGATAGATGCAATGATTGAAAATCACACACTTCTATGTAATCAACTGGAAGAAGCACTAGTGGTACCTGAAAAGGGCCATAGAGAAAATTTAGAGTCAGAGTATGATGATGATAGTGATCAAGGCTGTCCTTCTCCTAGAGCTCACCCAGATTACCAAGTTGTACCATTAAAGATTGCAGCAGAAGGACAAGAGTATATTGTTGACCTAGAAAAGGTCCCAGAGCATGAGACTACTGATGAGCTTGCTTTCAAAAAGCAAAAGCTTGATATTGGTAAAGCTTCACATGCTTTAACTTATGTAAGAAAGGAAAAGAAAAAGGATAGAGTAAGTGCCCTTATTCCTGGAAATAGACCTTATGATCACCACTTGAGGAAAGAGATTAGAAAAGGAAAGAAACTACAACAGGAGGTTGAAAAAGGAATTGAATTATCTCTCCTAACTAGCATTGACGAAAGAATTATCCATCAACAAAAGTTCCTTGATGATGACAATTTCATCAAAACTCAGGAATTCAAAGATTTCCTTAGGTGGAATAAACAGAGACAAGTGAGCGAACAACTGAGATTGTAGGGAGGAGAACCAGTCACTAATGAGGCCCTCCTAGCCATAAAAACTATGATCCTGAGTTTGTAGAAATAACTCCTGAGGAGGCCAGGAAGTTGGTCAAAGAAAGTGGTGTGTTACTTGCTAAGGCTTGGGATCTAGCATCAACCTTCATAATAGATCAAATTAGAAGGAAACCAAACTTCAAATTGACATATGAAGTACAAGTTGGCGAAATGATCAAAGGATTTGGATATGATCCAAAATCTCAAGCAATTGCAATGTGGAGCCTAGCTCCTAAAGATCAGAAACCAGCTTTTTTAAACATTCAAGAGAGCATGGTAGGAAATTAGATTGTATGGTCAGTAAAGAACTCAAATGACTTAGAGATTTCTCAGATCTTAACTCATTGGGCACAACTAAATGAAGATAAAATAAAGCATCTATCCCAGAAATGTGATATTTTGATAAGTGAGGTTAGTGCCATAGCCAAATATAGGGAGATGTGTTACATTAAGATACATCCTTTAGAAAATTCAGTTGAGGATTTGACTAGGCAATTAGCGGAAAAGCCTAAAGTTATCCATGCCACACCGAAAGAAAGTGTAAATGTAGAAGTCCAGGCAAAGGAAATAGGGAACAATGCAGAAACAGGGGAAGGGATAAGTGAGTGTAATGAGAAGGTCTATGGACCATTGATAAATATTTTCTAGCACAGGATAGATATCCTGAAAGATAAAACTGACTTGGTACTAGCTGCATATAATAAGTTACCTATTTTACATGCTAAGGCAACTAGTTACCTTAGTATTTTAAATCCTTATTTTTCAACTTGGTCAGATAGGATGCAACTTTTTGAAAGGTTGGCCTCTTTACAGCCACATAGGTAGGATTTGCCAGAGATAGTGACTGAGGTTGGTGAAGAGATAGCCAAAATAAATGCGACTTTACCTTTCTTCAAAGGTAAGTTAAATCAGATTGAGGCAAGATTGAGCCTATTTGGAGCAAATTTCAATAGATTCATTCCTCCAATCAAGGGAGAAGACAATCAGATCAAGGCTTGGGTGGCTTGGAAGGAAGATTTTGACAACAAGTTGCCTAGTATAGAGGCATTTATTACAAATGGAGATTTAGATATGGAATGCTACAATAAAATCCTGGATGAAGCATTTTAGGCTGAGACTGACATGAATAAATTTGTAATAGATGTTAAAAGAATTACATATGCCAGGTGGGACAGGCAGAAAGCACAATTGCAAGATATTCAAAGTTTTAGTTGGCCTGCAAAGAGTGATGTGGCAGCATGGGATATAATGACAAAGCCTAAGAAGAAGATGCCTACCACAATTGACCTCGATATAATTAATGAGGAATAAAGGAATGTCAGAGCACCTTGTACAGATTTCTTGGAAGACAAGTAGGTTAGTCATCACCAAAATCAAATCAGAGATTATCTTCAGCTTATACAACCAAAGATGTCGAAGATCACATGAAGACAAAAGAGAAAATTGGATTTCATTCTTTGTTTTATCTTTCCACCGCTTGGTTTATCTTGTCTTTTGTTTTATCTGTATTTAGGGTTAGGTATCTAAAACCATCTAAAGCTTGTTGTATCCTTTCCTTAAGGATTCCAAGATGGTTTAGATATATATATAGATCAATTTCATAACTTAAATAGGTGGTGAAATATAATTGTAAGCCAAACTACAGATTTGTGTCTGAGTTTTTTGAGCTTTTGGTCTTTATATGTATGAGTCGAGAATATAAATAAAATACAGTGCAACTTCTCTTCTATGTTGTTGTTGTCTCTTTACTTATTGTGTATGCTCTTTTATGTTTAATCTGTAAGACATTTTAAGCATATGAGTTACAAGGTAGCTATCTAATTGCTTGCAAGTTTCTTTCAAGGGAAGAACTAAGTTTTGTGAGTAGTTTCAGGGAGCATAAAAATATCTGAGGATTTGATACAGTAATCTGGAAGTGACAGGGTAATTTGTAAGGCATCTTACTTGAGTTGCATATAGGTTGTAAGGCAATCTATAGTATCTTTATTTACTTTTCCATGCATTTGCATCTTTGACTTTGTAGCCCAAGGATAGGCACTGGTCTAGAATCTGTCGAGTGGTTTATCATCATCCAAGTAATTCAAAATATACAAATCTCTTACATTTACAGTCAGACACATAATTTTAAGTAATTGTATCAAGATATACAATTCATTTTACCAATCCCTTTGAGAGAGGATTAAAATAGGTTACCCGTCCTAAGTTCTGAGAGATAAAAAAGAAGAAGGATGAACATCCTTAAAGCACTACTATTTGTTGTTATCATTTCAATAGTTTTCATGGCTAAGCTCTGTATCAAGTTATTTTCAATCTTATGCAGAGTAATTTACAAGATAATATAGTAAACAAGCAACAAATCAGTATTCACATTTACTAATACTATGAGACAACAATTATATATAGGTAATACCTGCCTGGGTGTTGTAGAACCTAAAAAGAAGGAGGTGATAACAAGTTTCCCCAAATATTATCATAAATCCTCATCAATTAGAGTTTTCTCTTTCTTGGATCATTAGTTTAAAATATTGGGAGTCATAGAGTTAATCAAGTATTCAAACACCTCTTGAAGGTTCAACAAGAAAAAACCCTAACAAATTGTCGACTCTGCTGGGGAATATAGATTGTAAAAGTCTTGTTGAAGTACTCAAAAATCTCTAGAGTTCTAAAGTTTAAAATTTTTCATTACAATTGAGTTGTCTTAATTCAAATCTGCCATAACAGTTATAGTTTCCAAGGCCATTTTGACAAGTTTTCATTTATCCCAAGCAATTGTTGGGTGGCGACTCTAAAGTTAAACCTCTGTGATCAGTGAAAAGTTAAGTAAAATTCTTTCAAAATGAATACTAGGTCAAAAGGCAGAAAGAATCCTGAAACTGCATTATATGGTGGATTTGCATCAACTTAAAGAATGGAGATGTCTTGGAGAAAAAGAAACCAAGTCAACATAGATGAAACTCCTCCAAGAAGAAAAGAAAATAATACTAGGAGAGAGGTAGGTAGTAATCAGTCTATTCATGATGGCAATACTTCAGAATATGAAGAAGCTCCAGAGAAAGTACTAGAAACACCTATAACTACTTCTACTTCTAGTGAAAGAGAGTTTAGATTCTAAAGAGATTCCCTCTTATGAGCTTGCAAAAGAAGAAAGACTCATCATGAAACATCTTGCCCTTATTCAACAGATGAGAAGGGAAAAATAGTTTAAAAAGATGAAAAAACATGAAAAGAAAGATGTTGATAAAAGTAAAAGAAGATCTTTAAGATACCAAACCACAAAGAATATAGAGAGATCTCAAAAGGATCAAGAAATATCACTCACTCACAAAGCTTCTAGTTCACAAAATGTTAAAGGCAAACAGAAGATGACTGAAAGAAAAATTGAGGAACCTAAGTTTCAGAGGCCTTTAACATAGCATATGTCCAAGTTGGATATCGATCTTGAGAAACTAAGAATTGAAAAGGAGACCATGGAAAAAATTGTAGAAAAGGCACAAATGGAAGCTGCAACAATTGAAATGAAGAAGAAAATATTTTTTTTGCAGTCTTCCAAATATTCTTATGCTGGAACAGAGAATACAACAACTTCTAAAGAAAAAGCCACTACTTTTAAAGAGAATGATAATTTTCAAAGGAAACCATTGCATACTGAGAGGTATAAATAGTTTAACTTCATTGGTATCCCTGGATACCCCAATACATTTCCAAAAGATGTGGGTGAGATAGGAGAAAAGCTCCCAAAGTTCGCAGGTAATAATGTTATTTCTTGTGAAACACACTTGAGAAAATTCATTGATTTTGTTGATGATTTAAATATCACTCATGAAGATGTTTTAATGAAGCTTTTTGTTCAGTCTCTAGTAGAGGATGCTAGAGAATGGTTTAGAAGCTTTTCTAATGGTTCTGTTGCTTCCATGGATGAGTTAATTGAAATGTTTAAGGATCAGTATGGTGATAAAAAAAAGGGGATTCTTCCTCAATGAGTTCAATAACATAAAAAAGAATTACAATGAAGAGGTCACTGAGTTTAATACCAGGTTTCAAAGAGCAATGCACAAATTGTTTCAAAAAATAAGGCTAGATGAAGAGGTATGTCTAGCAACTTATTTGAATGCCTTTGATTCTAAAATGGGATATGCTCTTAGGGATAAAAACCCTAGAACTCTTGCTGATGCTTATAAGATAGCAGTAAATATTGAAATGGACAGAAGGGTGTCTGGTAAATTAAATAGGAGAGATGATTCAAGGTTTAGTAAGAGTAACCTAAAAGAAATAGAATATAAGGAATATAGGGCTCCTCAGAACAATAGAATTTCTTACAATAATACTTAAAACTCTCAGAATAGAATGCAAAATCATCCTTATGGAACTCAGTTTAAGGATGGGAAGCCTATTGTTTCACCTAGAGAAGAGAAAACTGATAACATAACTCCAAACCCTCTGCATAAAAATGTTGTCCATCAAAAAACACTAAAATGGACAGGCTTGCGACTTTACATTAAAAACACTAATTTTCATCTATTAATTAATGGTTTTTAAATCATTAATTAATCATCTATTTTCTTCTAAATTCATTTCCCAAATCATTTAATCAAATTCCCAAAATTAATTAAATAATTAATTTTATTTAATTAATTAGCTTTAATTGATTAATTATCATTAAAT
>MU226160.1:1073037-1092501 GCA_018584345.1 Thuja plicata | reverse complement strand
TAAAAAAGAATTCAATTATCTCACATGTTGAAAACAATTATTAAATAAATGAATTAAATATTCATTTATCTTCAAAGAGATAACTCCAATTACATCACATGGGTTACTTCACCCATCTCTCCAGTCCGCATGGGTAACTTCACCCACCTCTTCAGTTCAAAAAGGTAACTCATAATTAGCTCTTTAGTTAACCAAACTCTCTCCTCTTTACCAAATGAAGAGGTGGAGTTTACTGAGGACCTCTCTTGTTCCTTTTGATCTCAACCATTTATCTCCCCATCTTTGGGATTGATCTCAACCGTTCATATCATCACCAAATCCTATATAATAAACCCTTCATAACCATTTGAAGGGTCCAGGATTTCAAGCTCTCGTGCGCCATTACTCTGTCAATTTGGTTCTAGCATTTAAGCCATCTTGCGACCACACAATAGGGCTCCTCAGAACAATAGGGCTCCTCAGAACAATAGGGCATACAATAAGGCTCCTCAGAACAATAGACTTTCTTACAATAATACTTAAAGCTCTCAGAATAGCATGCAAAATCATCCTTATGGAACTCAATTTAAGGATGGGAAGCCTATTGTTTCACCTAGAAAAGAGAAAACTGATAACAAAACTCCAAACCCTCTGCATAAAAATGTTGTCCATTTATGCAACAATGATTTCTGGTGTGAGGCTTGTGAGGCCCCACATAACCCTGATTTTTGTATTGTTTCCTTGGATTTGAAAGTAAATGAAGAACAAGGAAATGATGAGGGTGAACAATGTGATCACAATATGACGAATGCATATTCATGTCATGATATAGATTTAGATACTGAAAATGAAAATCATGATTCATATAGTTCACAAGGAAATGTAGAGGTCAGTCATTAACAAGTTTTATTAGATAGTGAAGTAGAGGAAACTGATGACCATATAAGATGTTATGCACAAAACAATCAAGATATTCCTTTAGTCAGAAAAGCTTCAGATGAAGAGAAAGCACAGATTACTGCAGACCTAGTAAATAAGGATAGAAGCAATTACCAATTAAGAAACAAAGTAGTGGGAGGTAATTGTAGTCAACCATCTGGTGTGTTTATAAAAGAAAATAAGACAGACACCAGATATGTACAGAAGAAGGAAGGGCCTGGGGAAAATGCAAATAAACCTAAGGGACCAAAATTGTGACAAAAGCCTTAGGACCAAATGTTGTACAAGAAGAAAAATCGAAAGAGCAAGAAGCAAGTACTTCTACTCTTAGGGTAGAAAATAGAAAATCTAAAGAGCCAACTTTGAATATATAGATTGAGGAAAATAACATTATTGTTGAAAAATTGAAATCCTCAGATGTAAAATATACTCTAGTAGATATGGGTCACTGTTTATCTCAAATGACTGTGAAAGTGCCATTTTTAGAAATGATGAGAATTAAAGAACATAAAGAAAAGGTTTTGTCATTATTAAACATCGTGCCTATAGTGAAGGTTCAAAATATAGAAAATGTTGATAAGAAACCAATTAACAAAGGGAAGGAAGTTGAAGTATTAACTTCTGAGATTCCTCAAATTTTCTTAAACACAACCTCTTCCCCTAAAGTTGTTGACCCATTTTTTCTTTCACTAGTAATTAATGGAAGGATGCTAAAAAATTGTATGAATGATTCAGGAGCATCGAACACTGTTATGCCAGTGGAAATTATGAGGTCTATGGGACTACAAGTGGACACTCCTCTTGGGAGATGTCAAGCAATGGATTCTAGAGAAGTCCTTGTGATTTGTACCATTGAAGCCATGCCTTATAAATTACCAATATGTCCTGATGTGGTGTTGAATATGAATGTTCTTGCTGTTGATATACCACCACACTATGGGATGCTGCTGTCAAGAAAGTGGAGTGCTTCAATGGGAGCTAGTATACAAAGTGATTTATCATATGCTACTTTTAACATTGCTTGAAATAATGTAAAAGTGTCAAGGGAGGGTAGAAATCCTCACATGATAGAATGGTTTGAAGACACTAACATTAATTGTTGCAATGATGTGGATATGGAGAATTTCAAAGTGCAGAGGAATGACCATTATCATCAAAAAGAAAATACTGATCCTCTAGTCAAAGAGTTGAGTGTACAAAGTGATGGATTGTGGAAAATGTATTTTGATGGAGCTTGCTCAAAAGAAGGGTCAGGAGCTGGTGTGTTATTGGTATCTCCATCAAGTACAACTTTTAAATATTCCTTTTTATTGGCCTTGCAATGTACGAATAATACTGTGGAGTATGAGGCTTTGTCTTTAGGGCTAGAAATTGCTATCAAACATGAAATTATATGTTTAAAGGTTTGTGGTGATTCTAAATTAGTGGTAGCCCAAATCAGATCCAAATATGCAGTAAAGAATGATATATTAAAAATGTATAAATATGCTATTTGGGATCAAATTGAAATGTTTGATGCCTTTGATATAAGTTGGATAGAAAGTTCAAAGAATATAATGGTAGATTTCTTAGCAAATTTTGCTTTGAAAACTGATAATCAGACCTTACATGGGGTGTCAATACTGGAAGTCAAGACAAGACCAGTTGTTCCAGATAACATATACAACTGGCAAGTTTTTCAGGATGACCAAGATATTCTGAGATTCATTCAATGTCTAGACCATTATGAGAACCAGAGCATAGATTACAGTACTTTGCTTGAAAATAACGATGGTAAAGACTATGTTTTAGGAAGTGAGGTTGTCCAATTAGGTTCTAATCAGATTCCTAAGGGTCTGGTTGAACTTAAGGCATTATTTAGTAGTCAACATAATGATTCAACAAAAATAATCAATGCTAAGACTGAGGACTTGGAGGAAATAAACTTAGGATCAGAAACTAGTCCTGAAGTTGTTTACATTGGAAAAGGTTTAGATTCTCATTTAAGGACAAATTTGATTAAATTACTGAGAAAATATAAGCATGTTTTTGCATGGTCATATGAGGACTTAAAATCTTATAGGGAGGACCTTTTCCAACATGAGATTCCACTGAAATCAGAGGTAAAACCATTCAAGCAAAAGCAGAGGCCTATCAATCCTTTACTGGCTCCTAAGATGCAGCAAGAGTTGATGAAGTTAAAGGATGCTGGGATTATCCATCCTATCAGACACTCAACATGGGTTTCAAACTTGGTGCCATTGAGAAAAAAGAATGGTGACATCAGGTTGTGTGTGGATTTTAGAAATTTAAATATTGCTTCATTAAAAGATAATTATTCCTTACCTAATATGGAGGAAATGTTACACAAAGTGACTGGTTGTGAGCTATTGTCAATGATGGATGGTTTCTCAGGATATAACCAGGTTTTAGTTAAATAATTAGAATAGTACAATACTGCATTTGCCACTCCTTGGGGAACCTATGTTTATATTAGAATGCCATTTGGACTGATAAATGCAGGAGCAACTTTTCAGAGGGCTGTGGACATTGCTTTTAAAGAATTTATTGACTTGTTCATGGTCATATATCAAGATGATCTAAGTGCATATTCTAATAAAGCTAAAGATCATTGTGAACACCTGAATACAAATTTTAATAAAGCTTTAGAATATGGTGTTTCACTGAATCCTAAGAAATGTCATTTTGCAGTATAGGAAGGAAAGTTGCTGGGACACATAGTGTCTAGGGATGGGGTAAGAATAGACCCTGAAAGAGTGGAAGCAATACAGAGGGTCATTGCTCCAAAAAACCTAAAAGGAGTACAATATTTCTTAGCAAAGATTAATTTTGTCAGAAGGTTTATAGCAAATTTTGCAGAAATTGTCAAACCCATCATAAAGTTGCTAAAGAAAGATGCAAAATTTAATTGGAATTAAGAAGCTCAAATGGAATTTGAGAAAATAAAGAAGGCAGTACAAGAGGCTCCTATTTTAAAATGACCTGATTATAGTTAGCCATTTTCTTTGTTTTCATTTGCATCTCATCATACAATTACTATTGTATTACTACAAAAGGATGAACAAGGGTTTGAGCATCCAATTTCCTTTTATAGTAAATCTCTTCAAGCTGCAGAGTTAAATTATGAGATGATGGAAAAGCAAGCATATGCTTTAGTAAAAGTTGTAAAATATTTTAGACAATATTTGGTCTATGCTAAAGTACAAGCATATGTCCCACATTCAGCAGTCAAAGACATCCTTACTCAGTCAAAAGTCACTGGTAAGAGGTGTAAGTGGATAAATAGAATGCAAGAATTCAATCTTGAAATCCACATTACAAAGTTAGTAAGGGGTCAGGGTTTGGCCAAACTCATGACATAGGATAACTTAGATTTAGTTAAAGTAAATGATGTAGAGACACAGGATCAGACAGTCATAAGTATAGAAAGACAAGCATTTTATACTGATATTGTGTTTTTCTTGAAAAATGCCAAGTGTCCTAATGATATGACAAAAAATAAAAAGAGGAGTCTGAGGTTGCAAGCTCAGAAGTATATCTTAATTCAAGGAGACCTATATTGGAAGGATAAAAATGGTGTGTTACTATTATGTTTGGATAAAAATCAAGCTGAAAAAATATTGAATGAAATGCATGCTAGGATATGTGGTGGGCATTTTTCTGCAAAAACTACTGCTCATAAGATTTTAAGGGCAGAGTATTATTGGCCCAGTATTTTTAAAGATACCTATGCATTTGTCTAGAAGTGTGAGCCTTGCCAAAGGTTTTCAAACAAGTTAAAGTTCTCAGGTGCCCAACTGTTAAATCCTATAAGTGCTGAGGCACCTTTTTCCATGTGGGGTATTGACTTTATTGGGGAATTTTTAGAGAATTATAGTGGAGGACATAGTTGGATATTAGTAGCTACTGATTATTTCACTAAGTGGATAGAAGCTATCCCCACTGAAAAAACAATGAGTAAGATAGTTACAAAATTTTTATTGGAAAATATTTTAACTAGATTTGGTGTCCCAGCCAAATTGGTCATGGATAATGCCATGTGTTTTAGATCTGATGAGATCAAAGAATTTTGCAATGAATATGGGATTATAATGTCATATTCATCCCCATATCATCCCCAAGCAAATGGCCAGGCAGAATCTAGGAACAAAAGTATTCTAAAATTTTTAAGGAAAACCTTAGAGAAGAATAAGAGAGCCTGGCATACAAGATTGAGATTCGCCTTGTGGGCTGACAGAATAATAGTTAAGAAGGATATTGGTAGATCACAATTTGAGCTAGTATATGGTTTGTAGGCTAGGATGCCTGTGAATAATTTGTTACCTATATACAAGTTCATACAAGAGGAAGAATTAGAAGTCTTAGATCCAATGAAAGACATAATATTATAGTTGACTGAGCTTGATGATATCAAAAGAGAAGGACAGAAAGAAAACATAAAGTTCCAACAAAAAATGAAGTATATATTTGATAAAAGAGCAAGTTGTAGAAAGTTTGTATCTGGTGACTTAGTGCTCCAATGGAATGTAAGATCAGAAGACAAAGGTAAGCATAAAAAGTTTGAATCTTTGTGGATGGGGCCTTTTATTATTTCTAAAAGCTTTGGGAAAGATTCCTATATTTTGAAGAACATGGAAGATGAAGAATATTAGTTGCCAGTGCATGGGCAATTTTTGAAACCTTTCTTCAATTGAAAGCAACATTTTATGCAACGGTAATTTTGTACCATATTGTATAGGGGTAGGTTTTCTTTTCTGTTGTGTGTTTCCCTTTGAGCTGTAGTTTAGTTTTCACCGAATAAGAGGTTTGAAACCAGAGATTCTATGATTCTTTGCCATAAACTTACATTTAGCCATCCACAGACAGAGCCACTATTGGTTGTTTTGCCTATTTTGAAGTTTGCCTTGAAAATTTTGAGAGTATCTGCCTTTCCTGTACCTTGAAAGTTGAGTTCATAGTTGAAAATGGTAATATCCTACTGTAAATAGGTTTGTTGACCTCAAAATCCTTTTGAAAAGACCAAAAACCCTTAGCCTTTGGGTCATTTTCATTCAAAATATGAAAAAGCCCTAGTTTCCAAGCTAAAGCTATGTTTTAATGTTACCTTTTTCGAGCTTTATAAGTTATGAAATAAAACATGTGCTTTTTAGATAGGTTCCCAAGTCTCTAAATGTTGAAGGAATATTCTATTTGGTTTAGAGACTCAACAGAATGCTCTTGTCACGTTATCTCCAAGAAAAAAGGAATATGTCACTTTGGTTAAGAGATTGAGTGGCAACCGTCCATTAGATGAAAGATCTAACGGTGGTCGGAAGGTCTCGCAATAAGCCTTGTAGTTAGCAAATTATTTGGTAACTTTGATATACTATGGTCGGGGTGTCTCCAGATCAAATTAGAACTTAAGCAGAGCCATTGGATGATGACAGATGATAAATCAATGGTAGTCACCAAGTCTCTAGGTAAAAAGGTTAAAGGTAATTTCTTTATGCGACTTGGAGACAGAAGGAAATAAATGTAACATTGAACTATAGTTGCCAAGTCTCCAGTATAAAATAGTTAAGTGATAATTATTTGGCGATTAAGTGACATAGGCTTAAGTCATGAAGTCTCATGAAGGATTAATATGATTAAGAGACTTAGCAATAAGAGTCTGATTAAAAGGAGATCTACAGTGGACGGGATGTCGCATGATAAACTCAGAGTTAGGATTTCCTTTCAGCGACTTGGATTTCTTCAGTCACGTGATCACCATAAGCTGACTAAGGTTAAACTAAAGTAAAGAAACACATGTTGTCACCAAGTAAACAAAAGAGTTTAGAGTTAAAAGAAATTTTAAGTGACATAGAGATAAAGGACAGTCGCTAGGTCGCCAGATAAGGAAAATGACGAATACAGTGAGGAAAATTTAAAATTGATGCTAACATGTTATGGGTGAAAAATCATCGGCCAATAGGAAGACATAACAGTAATGATAAGGTGGAAAAGTTAATAAAAGAGCCAATCACATCATTGTTTTTAACCCTTGGTCAATTTTAAGAAGAATTTTCATGAATTTGTCATTCATTCGAATTAGATTGCCTATCATGATCAAGGGCTACAACTAGAATTTGTATTAATGGCACAGTATGTGAAATTGAAGGCAAAAATGATGGATTTTCCAATAATGAGCTGTGTAATTTGAGCATTTTTCCATAAATAGACAGTATCAAGTTCATTATCACCTACCTTGCATTCAGATTTTCAGAAGTGGAGAATTTGTTAAGTTTGTTGTGTCTGAGAAAAGTGAGAATTGTTGCCTTTCTGAAGAGTAAATTGATCTAAGTTTTTATAAAATTCAAAGTAATTGGTGTGATTTTCAGTGCTCTCAAATTATTTCAATTTATTTCAATTCAGAATAAGGGTTTCCTATCATAGATTTGTTTCAATATCGGTGCCAAAAATTAAGAACAGAACATAACAGAACAAGATGAGTCAAGCATTGAGTACGGCTTCAACAAGTGGAAGAAACAATGATGTAGATGATGATGTCAAGGGAAAGAAGAACTATTCAGATGAGTTCCTAATGTTATTGCTAGGTTCTACATAGAATAAGAGAGCAAATGATGATATCCTGGTTGATGAGTTGGTCAACATCAGATATGCGAAGACACCAGGAACATCAGGTTATTCTCTATTCAATTACTTTTATAAAAATTATGATGGAGCTGTGCCTATTTTGAATCCTTGGACATGTGGATTGGCTAGGTTATTAGTTCCTGATGTGTTTGTAGATGCTGATTTTATTTTAGCCCTAGAAAACAGTTATGATGAGCTTAGTAAAACAATTAAGAAAAGAGATGGGACTGTGTTACTTTCTTTGAATAGAAATTCATTTATGCAAGCATTTAACCTTTTTTTTATCAAACATCAACATAAATCAACCTCAAAAAACAAGAGGAGAGGTATGAAAAGCAGTCTGGGGTTGTTAGAAATATGATAAAGAAACACATGCCAAAGGAGACAAGGAATTATATTACCCCTATAGCTGGTTTGACTCCTTGTTGTTATAAAGATTTGAACCACTACATGAAATATATTTCCTATGCATTGTGTAGAGTGCTACAGAGGGATGGAGGTGCAGAGAGGATAAATGCATGTATTTTGATGATGGTTTTAGATATACAGGATGTGTATACAAGCACTAGTTATGATTATATACAATATATTATTGATAGGATGCATGAGGGTTTTGTTGCTATAAAGAAGAAAGACAAGGAGCCCAAGTTTTTGCATTATTCTATTTTGATGCATTTATTGCTTTATTTCAATTATCCCATAATGGATATACAAAATATGAATCCCCAAAGGTTCCATTTCAATCACCCCAACCTCATTAATTTTTGGATCAGAGTGTGGAACTACACCGCTAAAGATTTTGATTTTTGTGGATTTGAGAATTGGATTGTATATCCTATAATGCAAAGCCTAGGAGTGAACAAGACCAGGTTACCTGCAAAAGTATTGCAACTTTTGAGGCCGTGTGAGTATGTTGATAAGTGGCCTGGTGATCATAATTGGGGAGATTTCTATCTGGGAAACAACTTTACATTATAAGAGTATATGGATGTTCACATCCTCCTCACATTCTCCCATATTATATTCAAACTAGGATAGCTGCAATGGAGTTTATCTGGCAGTTAATGTTGATAGATCAAGAACACTTGGCACCACATAGAAAGGGGACATTTACCCCTAGACATTTCAAAGTGTATCAGTTTCTAATTGGCAAGAAGGCTATAGATCCAATAAATAATTTGACGAGTCATTACAAGATGAGGGTGGCCTTTTGCAGATACAATAATATTGAAGGATTCATTGAGGGAGCCAAGAAGCTTCTAACCCCTATCATACCATATAACTATGTACATGAAGAGGGTATGGAGGAGGATGCCATCAAAAATATTTTGGAGGAAGAAGTGGTGAGAAGAGAAGATAAGATCCAAGAACTTATGGACTTGGAAACGCAAGTCAAGAGAAAAGGGTTGAGTTTTGGAGGGTTCTACCCTAATTTACCTTATCTCAAGAGGATAGATGCAATGATTGAAAATCATACACTTTTGTGTAATCAGCTAGAAGAAGCACTAGTGGTACTTCAAAAGGGCCATAGAGAAAATTTAGAGTCAGAGTATGATGATCATAGTGATCAAGGCTGTCCTTCTCCTAGAGCTCACCCAGATTACCAAGCTGTACCATTAAAGATTGTAGCAGAAGGACAAGCTTATATTGTTGACCTAGAAAAGGTCCCACAACATGAGACTACTGATGAACCTGCTTTCAAAAGGAAAAAGCTTGATATTGGTGAAGTTTCACATGCTTTAACTTATGTAAGAAAGGAAAATAAAAAGGATAGTGTAAGTGCCCTTATTCTTGGAAATAGACCTTATGATCACCAGTTGAGGAAAGAGATTAGAAAAGGAAAGAAACTACAACATGAGGTTGAAGAAGAAATTGAATTACTTCTCCTAACTGGCATTGATGAAAGAATTATCCATCAGCAAAAGTTCCTTGATGATGACAGTTTCATCAAAACTCAGGAATTCAAAGATTTCCTTAGGTGGAATAAACAAAGACAAGTGAGTGAACAACTGAGATTGGAGGGAGGAGAACCAGTCACTAATGAGGCCCTCCTAGCCATACAAAACTATGATTCTGAGTTTAAAGAAATGACTCCTGAGGAGGCCAGGAAGTTGGTCAAAGAAAGTGGTGTGTTACTTGCTGAGGGTTGGGATCTAGCATCAACCTTCATAATAGATCAAATCAAAAGGCAACCAGACTTGAAATTGACATCTGAAGTAAAAGTTGGCGAAATGATCAAAGGATTTGGATATGATCCAAAATCTCAAGCAGTTGCAATGTGGAGCCAAGCTTCTAAAGATCAAAAACCAGCTTTGTTAAACATTCAAGAGAGCATGGTAGGAAATTAGATGGTATGGTCAGTACAAAACACAAACGACTTAGAGATTTCTCAGATCTTAACTCATTGGGCACAACTAAATGAAGATAAAACAAAGCATCTATCCCAAAAATGTGATATTTTGATAAGCGAGGCTAGTGCCATAGCCAAAGATAGGGAGATGTGTTACATTAAGAAACATGCTTTAGAAAATTCAGTTGAGGATTTGACTAGGAAATCAGCGGAAAAGCCTGAAGTTATCCCTGCCACACCCAAAGAAAGTGTAAATGCAGAAGTCCAGGCAAAGGAAATAGGGAACAATGCAAAAATAGGGGAAGGGATAAGTGAGTGTAATGAGAAGGTCTATGGACCATTGATAAATATTTTCCAGCACAGGATAGATATCCTGAAAGATAAAAATTACTTGGTACTAGCTGCATATAATAAATTACCTATTTTACATGCTGAGGAAGCTAGTTACCTTAGTATTTTGAATCCTTATTTTTCAAATTGGTCAAATAGGATGCAATTTTTTGAAAGGTTGGCCTCTTTATAGCCACATAGGCAGGATTTGCCAGAGATAGTCTTGAGGTTGGTGAAGAGATAGCCAAAATAAATGTGACTTTACCTTTCTTCAAAGGTAAGTTAAATCAGACTGAGGTAAGATTGAGCCTATTTGGAGCAGATTTCAATAGATTCATTCCTCCAATCAAGGGAGAAGACAATTAGATCAAGGCTTGGGCGGCTTGGAAGGAAGATTTTGACAGCAAGTTGCCTAGTATAGAGGCATTTATTGCAAATAGAGATTTAGATATGGAATGCTACAATAAAATTCTGGATGAAGCATTCAAGGATGAGACTAACATGAATAAATTTGTGACTGATGTTAAAGGAATTACAGATGCTAGGTGGGACAAGTAGAAAGCACAATTGCAAGATATTCAAAGTTTTAGTTGGCCTGCAGAGAGTGATGTGGCAGCATGGGATATAATGACAAAGCCTAAGAAGAAGAAGCCTACCACAATTGATCTCAACATAATTGATGAGGAATAAAGAAATGTTAGACCACCTTGTACAGATTTCTTGGAAGACAAGCAGGTTAGTCATCACCAAAATCAAATTAGAGACTATCCTTAGCTTATACAACCAAAGTTGTTGAAGATCACATGGAGGCAAAAGAGCAAATTGGATTTCATCCTTTGTTTTGTCACCGCTTGGTTTATCTTGTCTTTTGTTTTATTTATATTTAGGGTTAGGTATCTAAAACCATCCGAAGCTTGTTGCATCCTTTCCTTAAGGATTCCAAGATTGTTTAGATATATATATTTATCAATTTTGTAACTTATATAGGTGGTGAAATATAATTGTAAGCCAGACTACAGATTTGTGTCTGAGTTTTTGGAGCTTTTGGTCTTTATATGTATGAATCAAGAATATAAATAAAATACAGTGCAACTTCTCTTCTATGTTGTTGTTGTCTCTTTACTTATTGTGTATGCTCTTTCATGTTTGATCTGTAAGGAATTTTAAGCATATTAGTTACAAGGTAGCTATTTAATTGCTTGCAAGTTTCTTTCAAGGGAAGAACTAAGTTTTGTGAGTAGTTTCAGGGAGCATAACAATATCTAAGGATTTGATACAGTAATCTGGAAGTGATAGGGTAATTTGTAAGGCATATTAATTGAGTTGCATATAGGTTGTAAGGCAATCTATAGTATCTTTATTTACTTTTCTATGGATTTGCATCTTTGACTCTGTATCCCAAGGATAGGCACTAGTGTAGAATATGTCAAGTGGTTTATCATCATCCAAGTAATTCAAAATATACAAATCTCTTACATTTACAGTCAGACACATGTAATTTTAAGCAATTGTATCAAGATATTCAATTCATTTTACTAATCCCTTTGAGAGAGGATTAAAATAGGTTACCCTTCCTAAGTTCTGAGAACTAAAAAAGAAGAAGGATGAACATTCTTAAAGCACTACTATTTGTTGTTATCATTTGAATAGTTTTCATGGTTAAGCTCTGTATCAATTTGTTTTCAGTCTTATGCAGAGTAATTTACAAGATAATATAGTAAACAAGCAAAAAATCAGTATCCACATTTACTAATACTGTGAGACATCAATTATATATAGGTAATACCTGCCTGGGTGTTGTGGAACCTAAAAAGAAGGAGGTGATAACAAGTTTACCCAAATATTATCATAAATCCTCATCAATTAGAGTTTTTTCTTGCTTGGATCATTAGTTTAAAATATTGGGAGTCATAGAGTTAATCAAGTGTTCAAACACCTCTTGAAGGTTCGGCAAGAAAAACCCTAACATAAGTCATGCAACCAATAAAAATTAGGGATGCCTAAGCGGAAAAAGGTGATGAATCTAGATTGTTGATCTTAATCTGGATGTTTTATCACTGATCTATTTATGGAATTATTCAAATCCTAATCTATTTGTGAGTGTGTAAGTGTATGTATGTGGATGCGAATGTGAAGAGCATAGATCAGATGTATATGCATGTTTTTCATATCTAAAGAATTGCCCATACAGAGTGACTGAGCAGAGCACTGAAGAGAAGAAAAAAGATATATCAAATTGAGAGATCAGTTAAGAGTTGGAAAGAGGAGATCTGTTATCAGGATTTGTAGTACATACCAAAGGATCAGGTACTGATACATTCTACCAAGTGAATCACAGTAAATCTCTTAACAGAGTGGTCCTAATAGACATTTGTAAATTTCTTAACCGATTGCTTACTTAGTTGTAAGTTTTCAATCCTTTAACAAGGTAGATTGTATAAGTTTGTAAGCTCTTAACAAGGTAGACCCCTCACAGGGTAGATCATTAGAATTGATCAAAATTTATAGCCCTAACAGGAACACTTTAGTACTGTACTAGTGAAGATTTGTGGGTGTCATCCCCACCCCAGTTTTACCTTCAAGGGTTTCTAGGTTACCAAATCTTTGTGTTATGTGTTCATTATGGATATGATTAGATGTTAGATCTATTACAACATTTCAATTTATGTTTATGAATACATGGTTGAATCAGTTTGTTTTAGAAGTGTAAAAGTTTTTTAGATTTGATTCACCCCCCCTCTCAGTTATTGCTTTCCTATATTAGACTTCCAACAAATTTATAGGAGATCTACAATAGTTGTAACATCATGAATTACCAACATTAAAAAGCACATCATGAATTTATTATGTAATGGCATAAAAATTTAAAAAATCATGAATTAATTATGTAACCACATAAGTCAAATATAATTCTGTCAAGAAATCAATATTAAATAGATAATATAATCGCATAACTCATACATTTGAATGTCATTGATCTTCTTCTTCATCCAACTCTTTGTCTGTATCATCTAATCCAGATTCAACATTGTAAGGATTGGTCATATCATCATCATTGTGATTTTAATAAGTTTTGATAATGTCATCATCCACACAAATATCATCTTCATGAATATTAAATCCTACATCATCATGATCTAGTTCCTCTTATTTGACATCTTCGTCAGACACATCATCAACTAAGTGTCGATCCTGATCGTCATGTACATCATCTTCTAGTCCTTCGGTATCTTCTTCTTCCACCAATAGGTGTTAGGGGTTAATTTGAGTTGGTTTTAGCATTAGAGTGACAAATCTTGTGGTTTAGGTTCCATAAACAAAATATACTATTTTTTTAGCTTCCAAAATCCCATAGTATAAATTTTCGTAGACTTCTAGATGTATGCCGCTTCTCGATGAAACATTATTCACCTAAAAACATGCAATTATCCCAGAATCACAAGTTTTATTCATGTCATCCAATTTTTTTAATGCAAAATTTATGACCATTGCACCACATAGCCTTGTGGTGTTTAACATGTAATATGTCAAACATGTAAAAATTATTTCATCGTAAGTTGATAAACATATTTATTCTTGGCCAAATGTATGCAAATAAAAACTCTCTCTCTCTCTCTCTCTCTCTCTCTCTCTCTCTCTCTCTCTCTCTCTCTCTCTCTCTCTCTCTCTCTGTATATACACACACACACACACATTAATATAACTGAAAATAATTAAATAATATGGGTGATTAATATATTTATACATACCTGTTTATGTCTTAAACCATGTGCTAAATCTTTTGGAAAGTGGCCTAATCAACATAGCTTATAGGTTGTCATTTATGGCAACACCACTCATTGTCATGGTCTCTTGGAATACAATCCAATTTTGGATATTCAGTTTTGTGAAAATGACTAAGTCCATGATGTAGTTAATAGGGTACAGTCACACAGTTTTGATCAATGAGCATCGTATGCATCAAAATAAGGTATGAGAGCTTAGAGAAGTGTACTATGGGATAGTATAGACCTTTAGTTAAGGTTTCTTGGCTTTTCGAATTGACTAGACAAAGTTACATCATGTTGAAGATAGGCAAAGACACTACAACAATGATACATGATAGATGAATGGTCGCGATGATTAAGGGAGTATTTTGAGGAATCCAAAAGTGCTACTTTGGATTTTGATTGGGTCCTACCCTAATTTTGTTGAATAATGATCGCCAACTATGTATTTTCTATTTGGTTAAGTGTTGGACACGCTTTTTGATGTTCTTGTGAGCCAACTGGAAGAACCTTTTTGAGATCGAGTATATAAGTAAATTTGTTTTATGATGTGAAGACATGTGTGGAATGCGTAGATGCATTGTGATGTTAGAATTAGATAGAAGTTGATGTGAGCTATAACCGGGGCTACTTAAGCATAGCAAATGCTTGTATTGTTCATTTTGATAAATCATTGTAACATAAACTATTTTTTTTGTTAGAGAAGTGTGCTCATTGTATACCCCTAATAGGGTTTTTATCCTTCAACAGAGATATGTACTAAGTGTAATATTCAAGACCTAACAGGGCTAGGTCTCCTAACAAGGACACTATACTTTAGTGCATTATTTGTGGGTATCATTTTCACCGGGGTTTTTCCTTAGCCAGGGTTTCCCCATGAACAAATCATGGTGTTATGAGTTATCTACTTTATGTGTATATTCTATTTATTTCAATACTTGTGTGGTTAAGTTTGAATTGGTTAAACCTATTTATAAAGTGTTGTAATACTGATTCACCCCCTTATCAGTATTACTTAATCCTAACAAATCATCTCCCTTGGTGTAACGTTGGAATATCCATTATGATGAGCTTCTACCAATGAAGCTACACCTTCCCATGTTAATTCAAGACCAGATTGTTGACATCGTTCAATCTTTATCACCATCTAATCAAGATTGTTTGTGACGTACAAATGTAGTACATCTCACTCTCGACCAACTGTATCAAAAAAATTAAAATTCAGAAATGATGTATTATTAGTTAATTACCATGGTATACGACCTTAATTTATAATTCATGTACCTAAAAACCTAACATCCCACTACCAATGATTACTTGGAGAGTTTGAGAAAAAATCTTGGCATACTTTGAGAAATTTCCAATCTTTTTGTTGGAACCTCAAAATTTTGACATAATTTTGACTATATATATGAACTATAAGACCTTGTCCTAGTGAACCATGTTAGTCATCACCAATCATTTTTACATTTACTGAATTTTTCTTTTTATGTTTCACCACAACAATAGCCAAATAGAATGCCTATCTTCGCCCAAAATATTTACATACATTATAATGTGAATGTTGTGAAGCATACTTAATCTAATATCAGATTGCAGGTTATACAAAAATAACTCATAAAATTCATAGGTAAATACCTAACAGAAAGCTTCCATGATCCATAAAAAATAAATAAGAGAGGTACATAAAATGTTGGTTCATATATTATTTTCTATTTCACAGATAGAAAACAAGGGTTGCAAAATAGTGAAGCCATCACTATTTTGCAAAAATAGAAAACAAGGGTTGCAAAATAGTGAATCCATCATTGTTTTGAAAAGATATAAAACAAGAGTTGCGAAATGGAGAACCCATCGTTGTTTCTAAAAGGACAGAAAGTAAAGGTTGCGAAATAGCGAAGTCATCGTCATTTTGCAAAGAGCATCTTTATCACTTATGAATTGGTGAAATGGTTTCCATTTCATGGATATGAATAAAATACATTTGTGATGTAGAAAAAGAGGTACTAAAGATAGAAAACAATGAATCCATCAATTTTTTGAAAAGACAGAAAACACGATTTGCGAAATGGCAAACCCAGTGTTGTTTCTCAAAGGACATAAAGTTAAGGTTGCGAAATGGCGAAGTCATCGCCATTTTGCAAAGAGAATATTTACCACTTGTGAATTGGTGAAATGGTCTCCATTTCATGGATATGAATAAAAGACATTTGTGATGTAGAAAAAGCGGTACTAAAATGAGCTAGCCATCATTTCTTTAGAGTGACAGAACACACATGTCAAAGTGCAATGGGAATTAAATGCTTATGAGATCAGAATTAAAAGGGCTAGAGCATGAATTAAAATAACACAAGTGAAAATCAAACTGAGGATTTGTTGAGATGAAAGAGAATTGGTGAGAAGAAGTTCATCATCAGCTACAAAAGGCTTGGAAGAAATCAGTAAGTTAACCTTTGTACTTGCACCTTGAATTTCATTTTCTAAAATGCCTAAGAGAAAGGTTAAAGAGGAAGAAAAGCACGAGGTAAAAAAATTACCTTTACAAAAACCCCTCTTAGATGCATTGCCTGAGTCTACTGATATTGGAACAAAGGTAATTTTCCAGTATTTCTTGTTTGAATGTAGAGATGTTAATATACCACATATTGGTAGGTCCCTGTTTTGGTATTTATACAATAATAGGGATGAGAAAGTGCCTAGGTTTAACCCTTGGAAGCTTGACCAAGAAAAAATTTGTTGTGCCAAATGTGTTCATAGATGTTGAGATTATTGATTAGTTGGCCTATAATTACAAGAAAGAAACCAGAACGGTCAGAGGGGTAGACAGAGACCCAATTCTTGTTGTTTCTAAACCATGTATCACTGAATGTTTTGGTTTGAACAAGAAAGCACTTACCATAATTAACAAGGAGGGGTAACCACTAGACTAGGAAGGGATGGTAAAGACCATGGGGCTGTGGGAGGGAACCTATTTCCAAAAGAGGGGTCTTATTAACAAACCAATGATAGTGACTGGTAAGGCTCCATTTCCTACATTGGAATTTATGGATTTATTTCAGAAAACATATCACGGGTGGTGCCAGTTTTATGGTGATGATCATAGATCTAGAATGCCAATAGATTTGATGTTTATGTCAATGAGAATTCAGAATGATAATGTCAACCTAGAATTTGATATTGCTACTGAGATTGAAAGGATTTTACACAACCAGTTAGTCTACTGGAAGACTAGTAGAACTTTTAAAAATTATTCTTTTTCGTGTCATCTAATCTTGTTCCAAAATAGCAATGTGTTCAGAAACTCCATAAAATTGACCATGGTGGATGATCAAGGAAGCAGACTCCCAAAGCAGCTATGGTGTAGGGTGTGGGATAAGAACAGTAGAGATTGTAATTACAAGACTTTTTATGACTCATTTGTTGTGTGGATATTGAGGGTACTTGGGTTGTAGATGGAAAGGCTTTATCTTAAGATAAGGGTTGTGTTGAGATCATTGGAACATTCTCCTGAGAAGGGTTACTCCCATAATTTTTCTGACTATATTTATAAGAGTAATCACATTCTTATTAGAGTTTATCGATGCAAGAAGGCTCGTCACAAACTACCTGATTTTGTTCTTGATAGAGTTTATTTTAAAGTTGATGTCATTCTGAAGGGAAGTAAATGGACCAAGGAAAAAGGGAACTTTCATGCCCCCATGTGATCAAATTTGCAGGGTTTTCTATTGGTTCTGGTTCTATTGAAAAAGTTCAAATTTATTTAAAGGAAGCATATCAATTTATAGATGGAAAGGAAAGGGCCTATGACCCTGAAGGTCACATTAATTCCTTCATCAAATAATTTAAACATAAAATAGACATAACTGAAGATATTGCCCAAAATTGTATGAATCCTTTAGATGTCATGCAAAAATGGAAAAAAATGGAACATATTGAAGAAGTTAGAAATGAAAGACAACATAAGGGATTGCCACAATTTAACCATGATCAGACCAATAAGATAATAATAATGAGAGATTTTGAAAAATTATTTGGAAAATCTACAAGTGATACTCCACCAAAGGTTAAGCCTTTTCCTCCTAAAAGGTGTACAAATTTAATTATTTGTAATTCATAATATGATGATGCAACAAAATCCCCTACTCCTAAAAAGGAAAAGAAAGAAGAAGTGGAACCTATTGTTCCCCATGACTACTCACAAGGAGAAGAAGATATTGAAGAGGCTGCTAGTGCACTCAAAGAACTTGGTAATGATGAAGAAGTGGATAGTCCTGGTTCTCCATTGGTATTTTAGGAGGAAGTTTATGGTTATAATTTTTAGTTTAAGGAAGAAGATGAACCTATTAATTTCATGGATGAAAGGGATGTTGGAGATTTGATTCTGAACAGTTGTTTGATTGTATGTTTGTCATTGATGACAACATATAATACACAACAACACTTCTGTATGTAATTATCCATATGATGACATGAAGAATTACGTGGATACATACATGTTGTTGACATGTTTATTATGCTATGTTCATACATGCAGACCTAGATATGATGTTTCAGTAAAGATATTTAATTTTGTTATTGACGGTTACAGTTCTGGAGGAATAACGGTTTAAGGCTGATGTATGTAACATGTTTATTAAGTTGTGCCTATCTTCAAGATATGCGTGTGTATATTCATGATGAGTTATGAGTTGTTGATATTAATCTAAAGGTGCCAAACATATTTCAAGAAGATTGCAAAGTTACGGTTAATTTGGTGAAGCCGACTTAGTGAAGTGATGCGTCTATTTAGTTAGTACTTGCGCGGTTGTAATTATGCTTACGCGCTTAGTAGATCTGACAAGGATGTTAAGAAGAGTTTTCCTATAGGTCCCATGATCTCATACTTGGTGTATATACTTATAGAAGGTCATTTGTGATAAGAAGAGTTGCAAAAGCTAGAGATAAGAAAAGCAGAGCAGAGTGTTTAAGCAGTAGAGCTATATTTATCATATGTTGATAATATAGATATTGAAGTTGAAGCTTTCAGAATACAGATAAGATTGTTGTAGTGCTTTACAAGAGGTTAAAGCATCGGTGCAAAAAAGGAATTGATCAGACAAGCAGTGTCACAATAGCAGTTCATCTTGTTGATACAATGTGTATCAAATATCCAGAAGGTTGTAGCCTTCACCACTTGGACAGTGAGTCCACCACCCCTAATAGGGTTATTGTAAAAGACTCCTAATAGGGTCTGACCCTTAACCAGGTCACTAAACTACTGCATTGTAATGAACAACTCCTAACAGGGTTGGAAGATCTTTTAATAGGGATCACTATAAACAGTATAGTTCTTTGTGGGTACTAATTCCCACCATGGCTTTTACCATTTGGTTTCCCCGTAACCAAATTGATGTGTTGTGTAATGTGTTATCTAAATGTGCATTTACTTTGTATCAATCTGGATTAATAAGTTTAAGATAAAGATCAAGTTGCTGATAACTGATT
>MU226160.1:1049940-1060678 GCA_018584345.1 Thuja plicata | reverse complement strand
CTGTTGATTGTTCCCATCTCTGGGTCAATCTGATGCTCGTAGGGCTTTTTTTGCCTCTCCTCTCTTTGTTTTGTTAAAGGGTTTCGGGGTTCCCTTCAAAACCTGCTTTTACCTTAATCAAAAACAACGACAATCATTGTCAATTAAAGCACGAGTAAATAAAATAAAATATGAAAATATGAATTCCAAACATATCATATATGATAGATAAACAATTTGATCCAATGTTTAACTTTGACGATTAATTCTATTATATTCCAACTTCCATAGGCGAGGTGTCATTTTTTGTAGTTTTTATGTAGTCTCTTCTTTCCCATTGAAAAGATATTTTTTTAGTACTTTGATACTTATGATTTATCTGGAGGAAGTGCCTATACTTATCAAACACCTGCTTTCCTAAACTTGTTGAACGACAAGATTTCATCTTTGGACCACAAACTGGACATGCAATTTTTTCCTTTGTTTGAAGACCTACAAGATCATATAATTGGTTTAAATATGTTAATTTTTATAATCATATATAATTAATAGATTATTTAAAAAATATGCATGATATATACTTCATAAAATTAAATATTATTCAAGGGTAGCCAAATGTTATAACATACCACAAAAATGTATTAACCGTAGGGCATCATGAATTGTCCATACATGCATTACATGGAATTGAAATTGTCTTTGTCCTATTGATCTAGAGACATCACATATAGTGACACCATTCCATAAATTTAGTAACTTGTTGATAAGAGGCTCTATATATACATTCATATCTTGAACTTGGTATTTACCTAGTTGAATAAACATAAACATTACATGATTATTATCGCTATTTTATTGCAATATATATAAATTAATGTACATGAATATTAAAATAAAAAAAATATAAATAATTATGAAACAAATAAGACAAATGAAATGCTACTACGTTAAATAAAATTGATGTAAAAAAATAACTGGAAAAATCATTGTCAACATTATGTGCTCCCTCTTTATTGACATCCACGGGGGAATGTTATTGTTGATAACAAAAATAGGCCACTGACTGAGTAAATAGATCTCATCTCTCCAAATGGATTAACACCATCCACTGCCAATGAAAGCCTGAGATTACAAGGTTCTTCTTTAAAGTGTGTCCATTTTTCCTCCATGTCCCTAAATGTAGAGCCATCTGTAGGCATTCGAAGAACGTCATCTCCACTTCTATTCTGGGCATGGTAATCCATAAATTGCACTAAGCTTTTCCACCTAAATAATCATTGAATGCGTGGAATAATGGGAATATAAAAAAGAACCTTGCAAGACACTTTTTTTATAGTTGATATGTTTGATATCTACTGATATGACATTATTTGCATTCTGTTGTAAATTCATGTCATTTATGATATATAATATGATCACTAGGACATGCATCTATTACTTGATAGTTCATTCCAATATCTTTCATAATGGTAGATAAATCTCAGTATGAGAGAGGTAAAATGTTTGATGGTGGTATCAAAAATTCACCTATCAATCTACAACAAAAAAACAATTTGTTAATATAAAGAATATTAATATAGTACATATTTCATTATTTATTTACTAGTGGTGAACTAACAATAAAAATAGATGATATATATGACATACCTTAACATCCATGAGATTTGTATGTTGGATAAACCATTCATAACCTTTAATTTTAGTAGCAACAATACAAAAAAGAGAAGACTTGTTTGGGAGCCTTCATAAAGGGGCTCGTATGCCTTATCAAGTACAGGTAAATCATGAACATCACCAAAGTCATCTGGATCATCATGATTAGCTGCACCACTAAATGTGTCACAGATCAATGCATTTGTACCATCATCTTCAATTGTGTTTTTTGGTGCATGGTCATCTTTTCCCATAGGATCATTAACTTCATCTTCGATATTCACAACTCCATGTTCCTCCACTTGCAAAACCACATTCTCTGGGCTATGATAATCCATATCATGTGCTCTAGGGAGCCTCACCTTTATAATAATGATCGACAAAAATAAATAATGATCATGATCAAGTGATATATATATATATATATATATATATATATATATATATATATATATATATATTNATATATATATATATATATATATATATATATATATATATATATATATATATAATGTTAAAAAATTATAAACATTTACAAATTTCATCAATATAAAGACATAATGAAAAAAATACCAATGGATGATAATCATGCCCCCTTCAGCGTGACCATGCTCCCTAAAATGTTTCTCAGTTGTTGAAATTAAAAGTCTTCTCTTCTTTAATCCCTTGCAATCATTGCAAGGACAATAACATTTCCCATCACCCTTTCTTTTTAATCTAGCCCACAATATAGCAAGTGTCTTCATTTTTTTCTACACTAATGTAATCTGACATGATTTTTTATTTACCAAGCTTGAATATTTAGATCTTCAAAAAAATCAAACTCAGACTCCAATAAGATCTTCAAACAGATAGGTGAGGCATCTAACAAGATTGTTTACTCTCTTCAACTCAACAATCACAATCAATGATGACAATAACTCGACTTAACCCAAAGGCTTACCAATGCACCTTAACATGACTTCTTTGCACTTTTACAACTCACTAAGGAAACATGGATTCCCTCCATTATCAATAATTGATCACAATGCTTAAAGGACCAATAAATCACCCAAAGAATCTCAATAGCATTTGCAAGGTTCAACATCACATCTAGGGGTCATCCACATGCCCTTCTTGAAATCTTGAAAAGCTATTCTCAAACCAAGGACCTCCCTATCATAGAACTATGCTACAAAATCATACTAAATTAAACAAAAGACAATCAGTAAATCACTCTCCAAATCCTTGAATTGTAGGGTTTTATAATAGTTTTAAAAGATCACATGCATTCAAAATTACCATATACCCATCGGAACAAAAATTAAGGTGGCACCAACCATATACCTGTTGACTTTAAGTGGATGTTGAAATAGAGATGAAAATCATAATGAAGAAAATAGGGGGTCGTTGACTTTTTAAAAATAGAGACGAAAATTATTGATCGTCACAATTTTGACAAACGTCAGGTATAAATTTTAAAAAAATTGAAAATTTCACAGGTACCTGACGATGTGTTCAATTTTTGGACTTTCATCAAAAACTTTCATCGGATTTTGGGGTTAAATGAGGTAGTGTCACTATCATTGAACTTGGAAGAGTAACAAGTAAAAATACTCAATATTAGTAATAGTTGTATCCAATGGAGCGGATGTGAGGATGAGGGACAAGCCATTGGAAGGGTTTTGGTGATAGGCCACTAATCTACATGACATGGGAAAATTAGGACCCATGGTAAGTCAAAATAGATAGAATTGTATGAACCTGGCACCCTCTAGGGAAAGTGAGAATGGAGGACAATACCATTTTTTGGGGTATAGAAGGCAAGGGTTCTAGAAAACCATTTGTTGGTGGAAGTGATCAAAATGATCATAATCTGACGTGATTATTTTTGAAGAATAGATACGAGCATATTTTAGAGAGAAGAACAAAATGTTAGAGCAAGGTGGAGAAAACATTTTGGAAAACAAACAAATTTACTAGGGAAAAGGAAGGACCGAAGGAGACCAAAAAAAAGGTTGGACCATCAAAGGTATGTTTTCTTTCAAACAACAACCCTTATATGTTGGTCAATATAGATCACACAGGATGGAATGGTGTTGTCTCATGGTTACGAGAATTTTTTTTTTTGTTATGAAAGGGATAGGAGATTGGTCGATTCTATCTCAAACAAGAAAATAGTGTGAGAAGTCTTGGCCATTTAATGTGGAACTCAAATCCCTACCACATGCCTTTTATCTAGTAATTTATTAAATTGCACAAGAAAAATAATGGATTCTAGATAATGGGCCACACTTGATGGGAGGTATGGTATTTTATATTAAATATTAGGAACTAAATGTTAACTCTCTAAAGGTCATAATAGAGGAGGTACCCATTTGGATTCAGCTCTATAATCTTCCTTTTGAGTATTGGGATATGGACACTATAAGGGTGATAGGCTAAAAATTGGGTAGGTTTATTATGGTTGGGGAGGGAGCGGAAAGCAAATATTTAGCATGTATGGTATAATATGTATTAGATGGTGTCTAGTGCATCCACTCCCAAACGTAAAAGAGTTGGTAATTTATGCTAGTGTGTGGAAAAAAAGTATTGAAGTGGAAGAAACAATGGAGAAGTGTAAGGCTTGTAAAAAATATGTCATTTGGAGTGGGAATGCTCAAATTATCTTAAGGGTAAGATGGGCATGAATGAAGCTTTTATGCATAAAGTCATTCAAATGTCAGAAAAGGGAGAAGATGACAACCTTTGAGATAAGAACATGTTTGGAGACCATGATGATTCACCTAGGAGCAACCTGCAAGATGAACTAAAGCCCTCCTCCTAAGAGAGATGAACTAAAGCCCTCCTTCTAAGAGACTTTGCAACATAATTAGGGTCATGAGTCAAATGATCTTCCTATTATAGACGAAGAGATTTAAAATCTAAGAGTGGAGCCAAATAATATAGATATTCAAGGGGACATCAATGCAACAGTGGTGGGATCTAAGGATAGGGAACCAAAGGAATCAAAAATTGGGGATGAAGTGGAAGTAGGTCAAAGTGGTTTTTGTAAGAGAAAGAATATAGAGGAAATTGAGATGGGCAGAGTTGAAGGAAGATCATTGGAAGAAGTAAGAAGGAGTGAGCCAAGGGCAGTATAGTCTGGTCCTTTTTTCAATAACTTTTAGACCCAGGCAGAAGGGGATGATGGTTATAGTGAAGGGTTCAAATATAGAATTGAAGGTAGTGAGACGGTCATCCAGGATGTGGTGCAAAGAATGATTCTTATACAGATCAAGATTGTGTAAGTGAGGTAGGTGCTTGAGGAAAGCATTGCAACCGAAGAAGTAGTCATCACAAATGGAGAGGAGCATAAATAGAAGATTGAATTTAAAGATATTTGTATGTCTCTGTGTCGCTCTCAAAATGTTGTGCTAGAGATCATAGACCAAGAACCTCCTTCGGTTTCTAAAGCTATTAATGAATCACTAGAGATGTAGATAGAGGAGGATGTAGAATTTTTGGGAATGGAAGATGAAGAAGGTATCTTGGAGGTCATAACCATTAAGCAAACTAGATCAAAATCTAGTAAAGCAAAGACTAGGGAAGAAAAATAAAGAGGTCTCAAATCCAAACATTTCAAGTTACAATTGGATAAAAGTGCTAAAGGCCAAAGTAAAATGATATTGGAAAAGGGGTTTACCCTTTCCTAGATACCATGAAGATCCTATAGTGGAATGTTAGGGGTTATAATAGCCTTGACAAGCATCATTTTATCAAGAAAAGGTTTGATAAAACAAATTATGAATTAGTACATAATCAGGAAACTAAAATGAGTTCAAAGGATGTTGATCATTTGTTGAAAGTATGAAATTTGTGGCAAGGTCAGTTTAAGGAAGCAGAAGGGGCTTGGGATTTCCATGGAATCCTAACAAAGTTAACATTTTTCCTTGCGATCAGGATAGAAAATAAAATTTGGTTAAACTGTTTGGAAAATCCTTCATCAAAGATATTAAAATCTCTAATATCTATGGGGCCATCAGGCTTAACCCATAAAATAAGATTATGGGATTATTTAGCACGAAAAATCCAAGAATTAAAGGATGAGATTGTCTTACTTAGATTAGATTTCAATGTGAATTTTTCTGAGGCAGATAAAATAGAAGGATATAATTTTTTTGGTCCTTCTTAGGTTGATTTTAAAAACTTTGTAATAGGCAGTGGTCGCCTAGAAGTCTAGTTTTCAAATTTCTCATTTACACAGACTAAGTGCAGACAAGGTTTCCTATATATTGCAGAGAAACTAAACTATTTTTTCCTGGCAGGAAAATGGGTTGATGTTTAAGTGGTTCTTGAAGCCAAAATTTTTCCATTCTTAGGATTTGATCATTTTCCTCTTGTGTTGAGATTTGAGGAAGACAATATTCCTATTAGGTTCCTAGTCACGTTCGAGAAAATGTGGTTTCAAGCTGAGAATTTCAAATATTTTATGTTACAATGGTGGAATAACTCACCCTTTTGGTATGATAAGAAAGCTTTTAAATTTTTCAAAAAACTACAATTTGTTAAATCCCAAGTTAAAGAGAGGAATAAATCTAATTTTTGAAATATATTTGAGTATAAATTGAAATTACAACAAGATTTGGAACTCTTGAGAAACAAAGCTATTCATTTGGGAATGGATTAGATGGAGTTCCAAAGCGAGAAATTGCTAAAGGTGGAATATATGGAGGTTCTAGCTTGAGAGGATTTTTTTTTTGCATCAGAAATCTAGAGATTGTTGGCTCAAGGAAGGGGACCGCAACACTAAATATTTTCACAATTCACTTAAGGCCAGGAGATCCCTCAACAAAATTTCTTATATTACAAATATTGGAACCTAATGTGTGAGAGGTCCTTTAGAGATCAATAAAGTGGTAGTATCACATTTTCAGAACCTCTTGAGGGCTATGGATGGCATAAGATCATATGAAAAATTATTGGATGCAATTTTGTCAATGATTTCAGAGAAAAAAAATAGATTTCTTCTAGAGCAAATTAGTTTCAAAGAAGTAAAAGAGGCAATTTTTTCTATGGAAGGGGATAAGGCCCCTATCCCTCGTGGATTTCTAGCCATTTTCTTCAAAAATTTGTGGGATGTCATTGGTATGGATCTTTGGGAAGTGGTGGAAGAGTCTAGGAAGGAATGGGGGGTTCTCAAAGACGTTAATAATATGATTATAGTACTAATTCCAAATAATATGGTCTCTCAATTGTTTGATGACTTTAGGCCCCTTTCCCTTTGTAACACAAATTACAAGGTTATTTCTAATAGGCTAAAAAAGGTTCTTAATTGCATTATTTCAGAGGAACAAAGCTATTTTTCTCCAAATAGATCTATTGTTGAGGGTATCATCATTTCTCATAAAACAATCCATTCCATTAGAACTGCAAAGATATAAAAAAATGTTTGTCAAGATGGACATAAGGAAAGCGTATGATCAGGTAGACATAGAGTTTCTTTTACAATTTTTGGGTAAATTTGGTTTTGGGCAACATTGGATTTCTTGGGTGAAGATTTTTATTTGTTCTTTGTGCTTCTCTATTTTGGTTAGTGGGAGCATGCAGGGATTTTTTTATGCCTCTCATGGCTTATGATAGGGTGATCTAACCTTATCGCCCTTTTTGTTTATTATTATCTTAGAGGGACTAGGGCGTCTTATCAATTTTAAGAGGAGATGAAACATATGAAAAGGAGTGGAAATTTCTCCAAGGGAGGAGAGGTCTTCTCGTTTTCTATTTGTAGGTGACACTTTATTAATGGGTGATGCCTCTTTGAGAGAAGTGAGGATGATGAAAGCTACTTTGGAACTATACAATGAGATTTCAAGGCAATATATTAAATGGTACAAATCAATTTTTTTTTATTTAACATTCTATTGGTGAAACAAAGAGCCATTTCTATTATTTTAGGAGTGAAGATAGGTGCTCTACCAAAGTAATTCTTGGGCATCCCATTATTTAGAGGGCCAGACAGATCATATGTGTGGAAGAATTTGTTGGATAAGTGTAGTAAGAGGTGAGAAGGTTGGAAGAGAAAATGACTTTCCTCAACTGGGCACATTTTGATGGTCAAAACGGTAATCTCATTTATCCCCTTCTTTTCTATGTCATGTCTTAAAATCCCAGCAAAGATCATAAAAGCTATAAAAGGACACATAAATTTATGTGGAATAGAAGTCAAAATTAAGATAAAATTCCTTTTGTTTGCATGGGAAAACATTTGCAATCTAAAAGGTGTTGGAGGAGCAGGATTAAGGGATTGGAAGTTGATGAATGAAGCTATGGGAGCTAAGTTGATTTAAGGTCTTTTTCAACATCCTGATAAAAAATGGGCAAAAATTCTCAAATAAAAACACCTACATAACCAAGATAAATTTATAATTTTAACAATTAAGAATCCCCCAAAAGGATCGACCATTTGGAAATTTTTGTTTTCATGTAGATCCCTCATTATAAACTATATTTCCTGGTTAATAAGAGATGGGAGTAGAGTTGATTTCTGGTGTGAATCATGGGATGGACACAATATTTTAATTAAAGATTATAGCTACAGGGATATACAATGTATTACCTATTTGGTTTGGGGCTCTAACGTCAAGGACTTTGTGGAGAAAATACTTATTGATGGGGTTGAGGTGTGGGAGTGGAAATCACCTAGGACATTTCATTTGTCTCTTGATGATCTGGACAGATTGAGAATGATTCTCAAGGATCAACCGATTCTGATATTTGACCGAGAGGATGAAATCATATGGTGTGCATCCTAGAAAGAGGAGTGGCCTAGCCATTTATGTTTTCTACCTAAAGAGGACACTTTTTCATGGCTTGCTTTGCAAGGGAGGATCCTCTCAAGTGAAAGATTGAATTATTTAGGATTCAAAGCCCCTTTTCGGTGTGCCTTGTGTTGTAATCATGAAGATTCATTGGACCATATGCTCCTGCATAGTGATTTATGTTTCCAATGATAGAGTTATGTCTTAGGTAAGTTAAATTGGATTGGACTAGTGCTTAGGACGTTGAAAGATCCTTTTCAATGTTTGGGCGAGGGAATATGCATCTCCACCTTTTCTTGTATATGGAAATTTTTCCTTCTATGATTATTTGGTAGATTTGGAAGGAGAACAATAGGATAATATTTCAAGATAAACGAGAGCCTCTCCAAAAGATGTATAATAGAACAAAAGTGGAAATTTTGGAGTTAGTGAATATGGCGGTTTAAAAAGATAATCCAAATAAAATCCCCCTCTCCATTGGCGATACCAAGATACAAGATCAATGGCCAGATCAGGGATAGATGAGAATTTTGATGGAGCGACAATGGGAAATCTAGGCCCATCCAGAGCCGACATTGTGGTAAAATATTTGAAAGGAGACATTGTGGCGATCAGAGCAAAGAGGTTGCGTGATAGAACAAACAACTTGGCAGAATCCTAGGCAACATATGAGGTAGTTTTACTTGCAAATATATTGGGGGTGGAGAAGATTCATGTAGAAGGTGATTTACTTGTGATAGTGAATGCATTAATTAAAGGATCAACTTATTCTTGGAACATTAATAAATTAATTCTAGCAACATGTAGATTATTGCATTGCTTACAAGAGTTGAAGATTTCCCATATCTACCGTGTGGGCAATGAAGTGGTTGATAAGCTATCAAAATGGGTAGTTTCAATAAATCATAATGATTAAAAATTATAGTGGGCGAGATTTGATGATATCACATGATATTAAGAGTGGGAGTAGGAGGAAGTGAAATTTAGCTCAGAGGGTCATTTATTACAAGAGTCACATTCCCTAGAATTTATTATATAGATTGGAGCCACTTTCTTGAATTTCACAGTTTTTACTTTTGAGTCAGTGTTGGAAGCTGGTGCTCTGTAATCATGGAGGCCAATTTCATTGTATAAATGGTGAAGCAACAAATAACTTTTTTCGGAGATATTTCAGAGAAGAAGTTGAAGTTTATCTTCAAAATTCATGATGCCAAGTTCCTGCAAATTATTGATTTCATCCTAGGTGATGAATTTATGAAGTCTAAACATCAATATCATGTAAATTTTTATATCATGGCGATGGTTTTAGTATGGGGCTTTATTTTTGGAAAAAAAAGAGGTGGTTTGGGTGGTCAATGAATGCATCAAGAAAGAATGGCTCTTAGGGATGGAAGCTTTGTTGGCAAGGACGATGCTTGGTAAAGGATTTAGGGTAGAATGTAGTTTTTGACACACAACATCTTGGTTCCCATGAAGATAGGGATGGGGCTAACATTGGCTGGGAATGCCTCTTGGAGTATTTACAAGAAAGAGAAGTCAATGTTCCTTGAGAAACATGGTTGATAAGTCACATGTGAATATTATAGAAAGACACTTATATGTTCTTTAATATTATTAATAAAATACTATGTTTTCATTGAGTAAAAAAAAATTACTATCATTAAAAAATTAGTAAGTTTAACAATCTAACCACAAAATTTAAAAGAATTATAATTTTTTTGACAATAAAAACTAAATGAAAAATTTGAAATGAACATTTATATAGCAATGGTACCTTGGTGTGCAATGAGTACACGAAAGAGGTGTGGAAGATCATTAGACTACTTACTACAAAGTTCTCCATCTGATCTGATATTTATTTTATTTTATAAATAAATAAAATTTAAATAATAATTATTAAACAATAATAAAAATTAATATAAGAAATCATTTTAAATGAAATTAATTTTAATAAAAGCAATTTTTTATTTGTAAATTCATAATAAATATAAATGATTGAAATAAATTTTAGAATCAGTTCTAAATTAAAACTTAAAATATAATAAATTAAATGCAAAGTCAAAATATATTGAAATTTAAATATTAATAAAATTAATAGTTTAAAATAATAAAAAATAAATTTTTTAAATTAAAAAATAGGAAAATAAAAACAAATACATCTAGCACAATACACACATGCAGGTTCAGATATCTAAGTACATTATTGACAGTTTTTAAAATATTGTATAATTTATTTTAATTTTGTAAATAGTTTTTGTTCTTATTATTTTTTACATTACCTAATAGTAAGTTAAATAAATGATGTTTAAAAAAAAGGCAAAAGAGTG
>MU226160.1:1034342-1049890 GCA_018584345.1 Thuja plicata | reverse complement strand
ATATATATATAAGTTTGAAATTACATAAATTCATCAAAGATTGGCTCTTTTATCAACCAGATATTCAACTTCAATTACAACAGAAATGGCTCTTATCATCAACATGATATTCTTCTTCATGTACAAAACAACAATTTCAAAACTTCTACATAAAATTATACTAACAAAAACTAAAATGTAAAGCAATGTCCATATAGCCCAAAACTAACATCAGAACAACCTTGTGAGAGCTCCCAAACTTGAATGGACAAAGAAATCCTATAGCTCCGATGTAGATACTCCATGTAAGCCATCTTACAGTGTTCACAGAGATTGGAGATGTTTATGAGATCACCCACATTCCCCATCCACCACAGTTATGTTTCTTTGCGGAAATATGGAATAGATTTCATTTAATTTTTCTAAAATTTCAACATGAATTATATCTGAACCCCATCCATGATTGATGCTCTATTCAAGATCCTCCTTAGTGGCTGGTGTTAAGCAGCTAAAGCATTTTTCTTTGCTATTCCTTTTTATGAATAATTGAAGTATCTTGTAACTCAGACTCCAAGGGTGGGGATATATAAGATAGCACATGTTTCCTAAAATCTGCACAGGAAGCAAACAAAGTTAGAAAACATCATCCATCCTTTGGACATTCAACATGCCAAATATCTTGAATTCTATCATTTTGCATGTGAGATATGTGTTTGGAACACATAACAAAGGATTCTTGAAAGTAGGAAATCCTTAGGCCCATATAATTCCATATTGTAGGATGAATATGGAAGGAGATCACAAATCATTAAATTGTATGCCACACTTAAGAAAGGAAATAATGAGGTGACCAGTTGCAAACAAAGTAAAGATACAAATGCAAACATCAATATGAGACTTGAATGCATGATGGAGTCGCAGTACTTTAATTCCTACCATAACCTTAGTCTTTGAGTACTATATCTGCTAGCTCTGGGTAAATTTGTAATTGGCTAATGTCATTAGCAAACACCATTTAACCCCTATCACATGCCCAATTTAGAAGTAGATCGACCAACCTATTTCCCTCTTTGAACATATGTGAGATAAAAAAAAGTTATCAAATTTATCAAGGAGCATCCATACTTGTTTAAGAACATAATGGATTCACTAATTTTGAAAAATGATTTTCTTGCATGCTTCAATTATAACCAAAGAAACTCCCTTGACATGAAGATGTGTGACAGTGTCCATAGAAGAGAGCTAGGACCTCAACCATATTGTTGGTACCATGGTTTAGGGGATAGCTTTAGCTACTATCAAATTTCCATTTGAATCTTGTTAGTAAACAGATTTGCACTTCAAAAATACCAAAACAAACTAACTCACAATGCTCAGATGAAAGTACAAATGCTACTAACAGTTGGAGAAGTTATCATTAGATTGATAACTTTCCTTTGAATTGAGAGGTACAACTCCCTCTTAGAAAGATCTATAATGAAATGAAATATCGGTTATGTCTTTAACCAGAAGACACAAAGGAATACCAACATTCACCCATCAATATAATGTGAATGTGATTGCGGATTCAATAATTTAAATGAAAACTAAATGCATGGCACATAGACCTTTCACTTATTCTTCCCACTGTAGGGGCATGAGAGGGAGATTTTATATTTTATTTTTTAGATACATGAATGAATGGAACTCATAGAATTTATGACATTCATATGCACAGCTATAATGAGTAGGACAGCATAAAAAGATGACTGGAATAGCTCACAGACTACACGCAATTAGAAAGAAAATATCCAAATTCACATATTCAATATATATTTCTTTCTTTTCTTTGAATACATAACCAAATGGCTCAAAGACCATGTTGTCCCTGCACAAAAACTATGACTGAAAACATTACATGCATTCCCTCTTTCCCATGTTACAATAAGAAATAATTTTCCTTCTTTGTTGGAGCACACAGACTGCCAAAAAAAGAAGAAGCAGAACCCCATCTCATCAACTTTCCCCCAATAAATAATACCTTATTGGTAGTTATTCGGTTACTGTAACCGATTCTTGAAAATCATTTCCTCTCTAATCTTTATTTTCTTTTTCCTCTCGTGATCTTCTCTCATTTATATTTTGATATCTTTATAAACTATTGATTTAAAAGTTTATAAGGATACAATTTAACATCTTAAAATGATATTTGGACAAGTGGCATATGAATACATTAATCATCAATAAAAATTCTTGCTGCTGGGTGGATTTAAAAATATTTATGACAGTCAAATTAGGCCTCGGTGCGGGAGGCATAACTAATTATTCCACTGTTGGATTTCCTTCATTTTTGGATATGTTGGAGCTATCCTAATTTTGCCCAATTCGACTGAAATAATTTCCCAAATTATGTCTGAGTCAAAAGTTATACAGCTCTAAGTAGAGGCAGTTTTTCTACTCTAAGAAAATTTGTGGTTGCAAAAGTTTCATTAAATTTTCTTCTGCACAGTTACAATGGCTGCCAATATAATTTGATGTCACTGAAATAGAGATCCAAAAGCTATTTATGATCTCTATGTTGATACCCATGCTACCCTCATGCTGAAGATGATGTAAATTTTCCACCATGCGCATAACATATCCCTGTTTTAACTTCTTGATCTGCACATTGAAGACTTAACTAAAGTGAATGGAGGCATACATATTACAAACAATAGTGGCAACCTCTGTATCAATTTACACTAACATAAGGTTGCTTCCCTTCATTTTTGCATTTCTGAAAATTAGGCATGTCGCGGGCTCATCATTTTAATAATTCTCCTGCACTAACATGCCTTAATTCTGTAACTGATACTTCAACATTTCCTGTGATTCCTCGATACATAAATCATCACCACCATTTTTATGTACCTGCCAAATTTATTAGAATTTATGAACTACCTCGAACTACCTTGAACTAGTTTGAATCAAGTTCAAACCTATTCAAGGTTGTTCAAGGGTGTTCAAGCCTGTTCAAATAATTTGTTAATAAATAAACTTTCACCTTTCAAAACATGGCTGGACTACGGGACTGACACCTTAGTGATTGAATTGACTCGAAAGATTTTAGGGAACTTAAGATAATCAAGAAACATAATGGTGACTCAAAGGACCACATAAAAAGGACAAGTACAAGACTTGGACTAACAAATCCCTAATGCATACAACTGCATCTTACACACCTGGGTTACCTCTCGAGGTGCCATCAAAATTCAGTTTTAGAAATTGTGATGAAGGAACCTACTATATGACACCACGTCTATTTATCTTTGTATTAGAGATGGTCCTTAGGGAACCATTTAATGGAAAAACAATATTTTCCATTTTTTAAGGACTTGGTTATCCCAAGAAGAAAAAGAAGATGTGCATGTTTTGGAAATTTGAAAATAAGCCATCATTCCTTCAAAAATTGATTGTTCAATTTTTGTTTGAAGAAAGTCAATTGAGGCTAAGACCTTTGTGAAAATATGCTTATTATGTTCCCACCACAATTACCATATTACTACTATCATAATGATATACCAAATCTCTACAAAGAAAGAATGTTTATATAACAATGGCCAATACTGGAAAAGATCCCAAACTATAAGTGGAAGAGGCATAGATAAATCATGTTTAGAAAACATGAACTGCCAACATTTTTGTGCAAATGGACATTGGAGAAATAGATGATTGTTGTCTTTCATTTTGGAGTTACACAAGACACAAGTAAACTAATCAAGAATGTGCATCCTAGCAAGCTTCTAACTTGTGAGAGCTCTATTTTTTGGAACCAACGATGTAAAGCTCCCCACCTTAGGAGGAACCATACAAATCCAACAAAACAAATAAGCTCTCTATGACACCATTCAGGATTCTCTTCTTTGGATTGCTTCATATCCCATTTTCATTGAGTATTTACCTATTTTTTATAGAGACCAAATAATTTTATCTTTGCTTTTGTTGAAAAAAACACTCTCTCCTTGATAATTTGACTCAGCTGATTCTTTTGGATCGTGTTTATAGGGAATTTAAAAATATCTTTCCAAAGTAATTTACCAGATGTTATTTCCACTGCATTTACATAGTCCACTAGCTTGTCCCTCAAACTTGTGAGACCACTGGCATAGCCAAATGAATCCCTTCATCTAAGGAAAGGGGCTTGGACCTATTCCATGAGTCAGATTGAAAATTAACCTCTTCAACATTATGAACCTCCCAATTAATGCAATTTATGATTATATCCCTTGATTATGCAATAAAGTGCAATATATCCAACCCCTTTGGAGGATTAGAAATTGTGAATATTCTGGAGGACTCTGTTGTGTCTATATATTTTTCTTGCATTATTCTACACCAATTATTAATTGGTTTGGAATATATTCGCCAAACTAAATTTCCCCCAAAAGCTAGTTTTCTATTGGCAATATCATGCAAGCCGGTCCCCCCATCCTTTTATCATTTGTCATATCTTGTAAAGAGATTAGAGGAACTTTCTTAGATTCATTCATGTTCCCTCTCCATAGAAAGTTTTTGATAATCTTTTCAATCTTCTTTACAACTGATGAAGGTGCTCTAAGGACTGCAAAAAAATAGTTGGGAATGACAACAAGAACAATTTGAATGATTTGAATTTGTCCTGATAATGATAGCTAGTTGGCCTTCCATGAAGATATTCTCCCCTTTAATCTATCTATTACATTTGTCCAATATAAGATTTTGTTAATTCCCATGAAGAATGAGATTCCCAAGTATTTACAAGGTAGTTCTGCAATTTGGAAGCCAAGAATCTAAATAATTTTCCTTTTAACTACTCATTTTGCATGAAAGATATATAGCTTTGATATATGTGGATTGATCTTTTGGCTGGAGACCTGTGAATACAAGTCCAATATAAATTGTATTTGTTTAACTTCTGAAATTGTTGCATTACCAAATAACAGAGTGCCATCGGAAAAAAGTGTTGAGTTATGAGAATAATTGTATGAGGAATATGTACTCCCTTTCAAAGTCCCTAAATTTTTGTATAATATAATGCCCTGGTCAATGCCTCTACCATAATAATAAAGAGGAACACAGAGAGTGGATCACCTTTCCTAACACCTTGAGTGGCATTGAAGAGGTCTACTACATAACCATTTATAATTACTAAAAAATTGGCACCTTTGATGTATGCAAGAACCCATTTACACCATTTGGTAGATAAACCAAAAAATTTCAATAATTTCATTAGGAAGTCCTAGTTGACCTTATCATAGGTCTTCATCATATCTAATTTAACCAAAAAAATTGAAAGACAATTCTGTTTAATGGAATGAAGTACTTCATGTGCAAAAGGGCTCCTTCTTCAGTCTCCCTTCCAGGTACAAACCCCCTTGCTTTGGAAAAATAAGTTTAGATATCACACTCTATAGTCTCATATACATGGCTTTTGAGAAATTTTATAAACTATATTAAACAATGATATAGGCCTATATTCTTCCAACGTTCTTGGTTTTTTACTTTTGGGAATGAGTGCAATATTTGTAGCATTGAAATGACTAAGAATTACTCTATTTTTACAAGATTCTTCCATAGCCAATAATAAATCAAAACCTAAAACATCCCATTTTTTCTAAAAAAGAGCGTTGTAAAAACATTAGGACTAGGGGCTTTATCTGGTGGAAAGGAGAAGACAACATTTTAAACCTCCTCTAGAGTAAATGGTTTCATTAGTATATCATTATCCTCTTGAGTGACTAATGGAGGAATGTGTGCTAGAAGATCATGTTCAACTTGAGCATCAATGAGACTACGGTCTTGTACTGGAGCTAGTAGATTCATGAAAAATTTCACCTCTTCCTCTTGAATCTCTTATGAATTAGTAATTTTCTATCCTATGTTTGAGTCCTAGATTGAGAAGATAGCCTGACAAGTTCTCTTGACTTGTGCTGAAACATGTAAGTGCTTAGTGTTGTGGTCCTTTTCTCTAAGTCAGATCTCTTTAGATTTTTGTTGCCAATATATCATGTCCCTTTTCCAAGATCTTCCCAAATACTTTGTAAATATTTATGTCTAGCATATAAACTAATGTCTAGACCATATTGAATGATATGTTCATGTACTTGTGCCAATTTTTGGATTAACTATGGAAAGATAAGTACTGAGAAGAGAGGGGTGAATCAGTACTACAAATTTTTTTAAAAGCTACTCTGAACATTTACCAAATTGAATATATTGTAGATAAACGTTATAAATCATATAAATCAAAACATAAAAACATATCTCATGACACCATGATTTTTGGTCACAGATAAATCCTTGGTTAAAGGAAAAAACCGTGGTGGGGATGACACCCACAATCCTTCACTACTAGAGTAAAAAGGTTACTCAATTAGAGCTACAATATTTAGCTACTTCTAATAGCTTAGCATCTTAGGAGTACAAAAAGACTTATTCAATCTACCTTGCTAAATGATTTTACAATCTCTAATATAAGAGATGTACCCTATTAAAGGATTTACAAAATGAGACCTATTAGGGTCTACCCAATAATGGTATTAACACTCCTCTCAATACAATAAAAATCAATACAAAATGTCTGTAAAAATACATCAATAGAATGCTATTCAGACTCTCTATGCTAGATGATTTCATTACCTTATACTACAGTCGGTAACACCAAACTTATTCATTTTCATTGTTCTTCTTTAACTTCTCTGTACTCAATTCTGATCTTTCTCTGTCACTGTCTCATACTCTCTTACACACTTGTACACACTAGAACACACACTCTGAACTTTAATATGATGTTAAGGTGGTGGAAAATTTCTAGGTATTTCTCCTTCAATGGTGTAGGTTAAGCGGTGTAAGGTTGTTTTCATTCCCAATGCATCATTCCTCTTATTTTTAATTGGTGAATCTACCTCATGATCATGTGCAATCAGGTGTTTGCAATCCCAATGTTATAACTAATGCTCACCTTGGATTCTGTAAAACATTCATGCTCAGTGTCCAAACTCAATGTATCTATATTGAATAGTTATGGCAGCTCTGTGATACTCAGTAACATGCATTGTTCTTTCTCAATGATATAGTACTCTCGGCTTGGTAACTATCTCTGCTTGGTAACTAACACTTCTCGGTAACCAACTTGCTCTATAACTATTACTACTCGGTGCTTGTCTCTACTCAGTGCTTAACTTGCTTTTCTTTACCGACTATCTCTTTTCTCTTTACCGACTAACTTTATCAACTCCTTTTCCTTTCATCGACTAACTCTTATGATCAATATGACTTTGACAAAAAATAATGACAAAAAAATAACTCTTAGGAGTATCACCAATTCCTCAGCAATCTCCTTTTTCACAAAAATGTTTTTAAACACTTGAATGTTCCAAATTGAAATTTGGGCCTTGATGTATCACAATTTGTAGTGGAATCAATACATTGACCACATTTTTTCAAATTTGAAATTTGAATTACACTGATCCTTCTGAGCAACCTAAATAATATTGAGTTAAATTGCATAATGATTAGAAGCAATAAGAGGTAGAATCTCCAAGGAAAGTTGAAATACAGGAGTTAACTAGGTATATGATAACAAAAATCTATCCAGACGTTTTGTAATTTGAAATAAGTCTTTCTTGTGATTAGTCCATGTGAATTTCCCATTGGATGGTATAAATTCATATAAGGTATTATCTGATATAAAAGTGCTAAAGTCTTCCATTATTTATGAAGATAGAAATACCTCCTTATTTTTTTCTTTATTTCAAACAATGGCATTGAAATCTCCAACCAACAACACTTTATCACAACTGGGTCCCTGTATGGTATCAGCGAGAACTTCCCAAAGGAGAGTTTTATCCTTCGTAGGAGTAGACCCATAAAGATTGAAGAGAATAAACTGTAGATCAAAACTCTGTAGTTTTAATTCTTGCCAATAAACCTCACCTCTGATAACATCAATGGAAATTGATTTTAGGTTCCATAGAGTTTTAAATCCCCCAGAAGCACCTTCAACAGGGACATGTGCTGACTTCAATTTACCCCATTTGGAAACTGTTGAGTCATATGTCTTTTGTGATAATTTGGATTCTTGCAAAAGTATTATGTCTGCCCCATAAGCATCCACCTGTTTGTTGATACAAGATCATTTGTTAGAGGCATTTAGGCCTCTGACATTCCATGAAATAAATTTCATTGTAGCCAACGAGAGAAAAGTGATCTCCTCATTCTTTTACTGATTAAAAAATTACCATCAAGTGTAGATTGAATACTTGATTCAATTTCCTCTTTGATCTTGCTAACTTTAGGCTTTCTACCCCTTTTTGCAAGAATTTTCTTCGGAATACTATTTTTTGTTGGGGTTTGAAATAATGAAAGAGTCTAGGAGTAATCAAATTGAATATTTACCTAAGACTCCATTACATTCTCTTGATCAGTGAATGCCAACTCTATTTTGTTTGTATGCTGAAGGTGAGTGAACTGAAGTGGCATGCTAGTCAAAATTAGAAGTTGAGTGATCAACAAAGTGACATATGCAACACACATTAACAAGAGACTCAATGAATATCTCTTTCTCCAATTTCCCATATTTAGATGTGAATATCATGTATTTAAATGTATCAATCATTATACACGCTCTTAATAGTCTAGAAGGATCTCTATAGAAAGAAAGATAATGTTTTATAAAGATCCCAACCTGGTTACCCATGGTTTCTATGAGGCGAGGTTCCCTATATTCAAGAGCAAGATTTTGGAATTGTATCCAAAATGGAACAAATCTAGCTAGAAATTGATTAGGTTTGAAATTTTGTATCCATGGTTGCATGCAAAGACCTGATCCTTCAAAAACCCAATGCTTAACTTGAATTAAATTATCTTTATCTAATGGAGAATAGAAGAGGACACATAAATACCCTTAGTCTAATCTACATTAAAATTTTGAAAAACACCAACCCATTCTTCTAACAGAATAGATCTAAGCTTATTGATTTCCAAAGTTAGGCTCCAAAACTTATAGAAGATAGATCATTGTCTGACATCATGGATTTGTGGTTGTAGTTGGTCCACATTGAAAGTGAGAGGAACATAACCCTTCATTTTTAAAGGAGACATATTCTTCCTTTCCATCTCTGAATCAACAATGCCTCCTTCTGGTTGATGTGTATCAATATTCCTCTCCTTGCTCACCCATCTTAAAGTGTACTTAGGGTCTTTTCCATGGTATTTCTTACCCTTCCTTTTTTTATACATGCTTTTTTTTCTTATACTTGTTCCTTTTCACACCAATATTGAATGTCCAGGAGCAAATCGCTTTCCACTAGTTTATTGGCTTCTATTGGCTTTGGATTGAAGGGAGCCCTATGAGGATGTGCCAATCCTTGCAGCTCAATGTGAGGTGGAACATTATTGCCATGCAAATCCACTTTGGCCTTAGGAGGATTTAAAGGAAGAAAGGTACATTCCTTATTGATGAAGGTTTGATCCTTATAATGAGTTGTTGTTTGTAACAAAGCTTTGAAGGGTTGTTTATTATTTGATGCCCTAGGAATACCATTACTAGTCTCACCTCGTTCAAAGAAAATTTTGTCAGGAAAAAAATCTCTCCCAAAGAGTGAAAAATTAGTTCCACAAGTGTGATTTGTAGGACAAGCAGGCCCTTAGTACCCTACATGTCATTTAGATCTATAATCTCTAGATGAATCACAATAAAGTTGATTCAACAACTCACTATTTTCTTTAGGGTGCTTCAAAGCATATATCAAAAGGAGGTTGTTTACCCTTATTGAGCTTCCTGGGGAAGGCTATGAAGGGCTTCCAATTTGGCCTAAAAAATTTGTATCTCGGCCTTTATGTTCCCTAGAAGGGTTTTGGCTCCTGAAAAGAAGAGCGATTCCACTCTTGTTTCCCCTAAAAATTACTTTGGCATGAACTGAATAACTTTGAGTCCTAATGCCTTCCATGCAGGTCTCTACATCTGAACTTGTCATGATCAGAACCCCTACCACAATGAAGAATCCAATATACATTTTGAAAATTCTTGCCCACCCAAAAACGCCTATGAAAGCTGGATCTCAGAGCCATCCTTCATCCAAATAAATAATATTCTTTTTGATGAATAGTCTCTTCTCTATCAATGAAATATTAAAGTTACATATTTCCAAAAAAGGGGTTGGGGAAAACAAGATAACCCCGCGAGAGTTCACACAACACCAGCCCATATACATAAACTATTCATCAAAAAAACTTATAAAGCAAACCTTCATGTGGCAAGAGCAGCGCCAGCTGAAGGAGAATCATCTTTGTCATCAGAACCCCAGGAATCCCTGGGATTGGTAGGAGGGTCGGGAACCAACAACCCATCAGTAGCATCTTCATTATCTATTTCTTTCTCCTCCACCTGAGGCCAGAGCCAGGCAGGGGAAAGACCACTTGTAGGAGCTAGCCTTCGGCCAAGTAGGACCACCACGAGAAACATGAGCACCAGGAGGCGTAGGAATCACCAACGTCGGGGACCATCCAGAGAAGCCAAGCGATGCAACCAGCTAGCAATGCCACCACTAGGAGAGTGGTGGTGGGGAGCCTACGACCACAGAGTGCAAGAGAAACGGTCCAAAGAGCTGTGACCCTGACAGAGACCCCAGGGCGGTGTGCCATCAGATGAAGAAGAGTTAGGAGGAACTCTGGCAACTATACATGGAGCATTGCCCAAATGATTGAGTAGCTCCTAAAGGTGGGCCACCTCCAGCACCACTTTGTTGGCTTGCACTTGAATCTACATCATTACATTATTACATATACAATATTTAGTTTACAAAGAAACATTTATATTAAGAAAGTTGTGAGTGAAAAGAACAACATTCCTATCCTTCCATAAAGTAAACAAAATCTCCATCCTAAAAGTATGCCAAATCTGGGTAAACTTGGAAGGAATCTTCAGAGGCTCTCCCAGCATAATCATGTGCTAGGAAAAAGGCTCATGTCAGAAAGGCTTAAAAAAATCATGAATCCAGTGCCAATATTGTTGAGCTCTCCTACAGAACAAAAAAATGTGCAAAAAAGACTCTAGATTCCCACAAAAGGGACACCAAGGATTAGGCACACCCAGGTTCATGAGCTGAGGTCCCAGAGGAAGCCCTTGGAAAAATAGATACCAAGAAAAGAGCACAATTTTGGGTTTTGTAATAGCAGACCATACGGTTTGGAAGTGAGACCTCTAGTGTTGATGTGAAGACTACAAATCCCATCTCTGGTTGAGCATGTCAACCATAGGGAGATGAGGAGATAAAGACCGATATCCCATCTTGGGATTGTAACTGCTAAAGGGTGTGGAAGGGTACCACTTCCAGTCTTTCCACTAAGGTCTAATAGAATAGACACCCAATTTATACAACAAATGATCAGGAATAGCAAGGACCAACAGTTCAAAAGTCTGATAATCAAGACAAGCAAGAAGAAACTGGACCTGCATTTCTTCCCAAGAATGGAGACTCATAGAGACCCTAGAAAAGAGGTCCTTAGGGGTCTTGATGCCATGTTTGAAAAAATGCAGAGCACTGACACCTTGAGTCTTAGCAAAAGGGATACCCTGAATGGAAAATAGAGGAGACCACCAAAGGTTTTGTTGATTCAAAGAAAGCCCATTATGAAATCCATCCCCATCCCAGCAGAGCCAAGGATTGACCGCTTCCTAGGCCTTCCAGATGCTCTTAACAACAAAGGGTCCCTATATATGAATAGGCTCCTGCATAATAAGAAGGGTTTGAAGACCAATCCCCTTCCAAGACGACCGATGAATAGGATATCCTGAAGAAATACAATGCCTAACCAAGATTTTCCAAGATTCATCACATGTGAGAGCACGAATGATCCACTTTTCACAAAGAGAGAGCCCCTTCTTATGAGTGGAGAGAAGGCCAAGGCCTCCAAACTCCCTAGGAAGACAATAATAGTTCCAAGCCACTCTATGAAAGCCATGATGGTCAGCACCAGAAGCCCAGAGGAAGTCTCTGAGAAGGCGTTCCAACTTGAGATAAGAAGCTTTAGAAGGAGCCCAATAGGAAGAATAGTACACATGGGTGGCAGCCAAGAGCTTTGAGAAAATCTAGACCTTCCTAGCAAGAGAGAGGGGCTTAGAGATAGAGTAATCAAGCTTCGTTTCAATTTTAGCAAGCATTGTATTCCATAAGTCCACATGAGAGCCTTTAAAAGTGAAGGGAATCCCAAGGAAGTGGAAAACTTCCACATGTCGAACCCACTTCCATTCATACTTAGCCAGCTAAGGAGAAGCTAGAAGAAAAGATTGTCTATAATAGAGGATCTTGTGTCATTGAATAGCAGACCCAGAAGAAAGAAAAAATGTATCCAAGCATTGCAAGGCATTAGAGACATTTTCCTCATCCTCAATGAGGGAGAGGAAGGAATCATCAGCAAAGTGACCATTGACGAGATGGGAAGAGGAATCAAGTCGAGAGATGCCACACACCAAATCAGAGGAAACAGAGTTGGCAAGAAAGTAACCATAGCCTTCAGTGGAAAGAACATACAACGCAAGAGCTAGAGGGAAACCCTGGCGAATAGACCTAAAAATCCCAAAGGCTTCAAACTGGGCACCATTGATAGAAATGCAAGGAGAAGCATCACCAAAAAACATTTCCACAGATTGCAAAATATTGGGGCCAAAACTAAGAGTCTGCAACATAGCTAGAATGAAAGGCCATTCAATGTGATCATAAGCCTTATCAAAGTCAATTTTAAGGAACAAGGTTTTTTGCTTGGACTGACAGGCCAATTCCATCCCTTCCCAGACAACAACAATATTGTCAAGGATATATCTGGACTTAATGAAGCCAGTTTGTTCCGGTCGAAAAATCAAAGGAATGAGATGTCTAATTTTAAGAACTAAAGCCTTAGCAATGATCTTATATGAAATATTCAGCAAAGTGATGGGCCTCCAATTGCAGATATCCTTAGGATCCCTAGCTTTAGGTATGAATTTAATGTTGTCTTTGTTAATAAGCGCTCCCAAACTTTTATTGTGGTGAGCTTTGATATAAGTTTTGTGTAGGTCAGGGACTATAGAGTCCCATAAATGTTTGTAAAATTCACAAAGGAAGCCATCACACCCATGAGACTTGTCATCTTCCATAGAAAAGATAGCCTCCTTGAGGTCACTGATGGTGAGAAGTTTCTCACAAAAGGCACGTTTCTCGACCGCAATGCGGTTTGGAGTAACAACAATATATGTTCTGAGAGCCTCATCCCGAGCAACCAAATTTCCCTGCAAAGCAAACACTATTTCATAGTGTTGAACAAAATCTTGAAGAATAGAAAGAAGATATGAAAGAGTTTCATGACCATGCTTGATCTTTTTGATCCCAAATTTGGCATGACGGGCTTTGAGAGCATGAAAAGACTCTTTAGAGGCTTGATCGCCCACCTCTAACCAATAGAGGTGAGCTTTGATTTGTGCTCCTCGAGAAGCATAATTGTCAGCAATATTATTTTCATGGAAGAGTTTAGCAAGCTTAATTTGAAGCTCAGTCTAAGGGATTCAAAGCGAGAGCTTCATAAGCACTCCGAAGAGCTTTGGTGTTGGCTTCATAAGAACATTTTCTATACATGGCCAACTGGCGGCCGTACATTTTGAGAAATCTGGCAGTATAGGTGATAACATCATTCCATCATTGAATCCAACCTATTTTATTGTGGGGATGAGTCTCTAAATTCTAGAATCAAAGAATATGAGCAATGGTGGAGGCGTGATTCAACACAGATGTGTTGAGAAAAAATTGAGTTCTGACAACCCGTTGAGCAGTAGATTTCCACGTAATGGAAAAAAAGATGGGGTAGTGATCAGACAAAGTCACATTTGGCAGAGGAATGAAAGGTAATCCCGATCTTCAGAAAAAGAGAAAAAATATTGTGCAGTTATCATACCAAGTCTCTTAAATATGCAGTCAAAACCAACTCTAAAATTAGACCAAGTGTTCCAGACCCTACTCTGTCGATGACAGTTAGCATTGGGATCAAAATGGCCCAATTTATTATGCATATAGTACCATGCTTACCGCTCTCTAGATGTCCACCGAAAAGGTAGAATCCATTCCTTGTCAGAGGGCAGCTCAACCATATTAAAGTCCCCACACTCAACCCAAGTGGCTGGAGGCAAATTATCCGCCAGCCAACACCAAAGTTGAGATCTTTCTACAACATCATTGGGAGCATAAACATTAGCTATACCAAAGGAATGATTATTGAAGGACAACAAAATCCAAATAACTCTCTACATAGGATCAGAACCATGTGCAATAATAGAAGATTGAAAATGAGGTGAAAGGATAGTAATGACACCACCTCTACCAGCTTCGTGCTGAGAAGAAAACACAATTTCGTCTGACCATATGACACGACAGGCAGAAGTAAGTAATAAACCATAGATTTTAACTTCCTATAAACACAAAATGTCTAGACTTCGAAGTCTGCCAAGAGTATCTTGAACATAATACTTTCTAGAGAGGTCGGTCAGACCTTGCACATTTCAAGATAAAAAAATTCATGAAAAATCTTGCATATCTTCCCTGTCCTCAAGAAAAGAGAAACTATTCTACAAGAAAGTTGAGATGGTACCAAAGCTAGTGGGTAAATCTCCAGGCGAGATAAACCGCCGCTTTTCCTCTAGGTCTTTCGCATGACCATTAGGGTTGTGAGACCGACGCAATGTCTACAAAATAACAATTGAAGATGCAGCTTGCGGAGTGTGCACCACCCCAGGGGTGTAGACCACATAGCTGGGGATTTCCCTAGTGAAATACGGTTTGAAACTTGTTGAGCCACCAACGACCCTTCAATGGCTAGCACTTTCTCTCCATCCTAAGGAACCGATGGAGGAGGAGAAGTGGAGGCGGCGAGTGTCAGCTTGGGAACTGAAGAGGTCTTGCCTTTTTGTACAACTGTAGTCCATTCTTCTTTCTTACCAGCCTCTGCATTTTTAAAAGGAGTTTCCTTTGGCTACGGCTTGGCCCGGGGAACGGCCAAAGGGCAATCCTTGATCTTATGATCCGTCGACTGGCACCTATAGCAGGTTTTCGGCAGGTTCAAATAAATTACCTTATGGGAGAAGGTGTGGGTGCCAACCTGGATCTCAACAGAGTCCTTGAGGTCCTCGGAGAAGTCAACCTCTACAAAAACGCGCTTCTACAGACAAGCATTGAAAAATTTATCATGCTCCATAGCAATGACTTTGCCAAGGGTATTGGCAATGGACCCAATAAAAGGCCAACATGGCAATAGGAGACCAGGAAACTCAACCCACACGGGAACCCTAAGTTTCTTGTCGTCCGAGACAGTGAAGTCTCGAAACCACCCCTAGATCACAAGTAAGGAGGAACGAATCATCCAAGGATCACAGCTGAAAACCACCTCAGCTTGAGAAGGGTTAGAAAAATGAAATAGAAAAAACCTTTGGTAAGGTTTTGAACACCCTCAAGGTAGACTGCATGAGGAGTCCAGCTCTTGGTGACCCACTCTTTGAGCATAGTTTCAGGAGGAGTGCGACCCACAAAATAACCTATCAAGGTATGTTT
>MU226160.1:1012148-1034242 GCA_018584345.1 Thuja plicata | reverse complement strand
TACAATTTAACATCTTAAAATGATATTTGGACAAGTGGCATATGAATACATTAATCATCAATAAAAATTCTTGCTGCTGGGTGGATTTAAAAATATTTATGACAGTCAAATTAGGCCTCGGTGCGGGAGGCATAACTAATTATTCCACTGTTGGATTTCCTTCATTTTTGGATATGTTGGAGCTATCCTAATTTTGCCCAATTCGACTGAAATAATTTCCCAAATTATGTCTGAGTCAAAAGTTATACAGCTCTAAGTAGAGGCAGTTTTTCTACTCTAAGAAAATTTGTGGTTGCAAAAGTTTCATTAAATTTTCTTCTGCACAGTTACAATGGCTGCCAATATAATTTGATGTCACTGAAATAGAGATCCAAAAGCTATTTATGATCTCTATGTTGATACCCATGCTACCCTCATGCTGAAGATGATGTAAATTTTCCACCATGCGCATAACATATCCCTGTTTTAACTTCTTGATCTGCACATTGAAGACTTAACTAAAGTGAATGGAGGCATACATATTACAAACAATAGTGGCAACCTCTGTATCAATTTACACTAACATAAGGTTGCTTCCCTTCATTTTTGCATTTCTGAAAATTAGGCATGTCGCGGGCTCATCATTTTAATAATTCTCCTGCACTAACATGCCTTAATTCTGTAACTGATACTTCAACATTTCCTGTGATTCCTCGATACATAAATCATCACCACCATTTTTATGTACCTGCCAAATTTATTAGAATTTATGAACTACCTCGAACTACCTTGAACTAGTTTGAATCAAGTTCAAACCTATTCAAGGTTGTTCAAGGGTGTTCAAGCCTGTTCAAATAATTTGTTAATAAATAAACTTTCACCTTTCAAAACATGGCTGGACTACGGGACTGACACCTTAGTGATTGAATTGACTCGAAAGATTTTAGGGAACTTAAGATAATCAAGAAACATAATGGTGACTCAAAGGACCACATAAAAAGGACAAGTACAAGACTTGGACTAACAAATCCCTAATGCATACAACTGCATCTTACACACCTGGGTTACCTCTCGAGGTGCCATCAAAATTCAGTTTTAGAAATTGTGATGAAGGAACCTACTATATGACACCACGTCTATTTATCTTTGTATTAGAGATGGTCCTTAGGGAACCATTTAATGGAAAAACAATATTTTCCATTTTTTAAGGACTTGGTTATCCCAAGAAGAAAAAGAAGATGTGCATGTTTTGGAAATTTGAAAATAAGCCATCATTCCTTCAAAAATTGATTGTTCAATTTTTGTTTGAAGAAAGTCAATTGAGGCTAAGACCTTTGTGAAAATATGCTTATTATGTTCCCACCACAATTACCATATTACTACTATCATAATGATATACCAAATCTCTACAAAGAAAGAATGTTTATATAACAATGGCCAATACTGGAAAAGATCCCAAACTATAAGTGGAAGAGGCATAGATAAATCATGTTTAGAAAACATGAACTGCCAACATTTTTGTGCAAATGGACATTGGAGAAATAGATGATTGTTGTCTTTCATTTTGGAGTTACACAAGACACAAGTAAACTAATCAAGAATGTGCATCCTAGCAAGCTTCTAACTTGTGAGAGCTCTATTTTTTGGAACCAACGATGTAAAGCTCCCCACCTTAGGAGGAACCATACAAATCCAACAAAACAAATAAGCTCTCTATGACACCATTCAGGATTCTCTTCTTTGGATTGCTTCATATCCCATTTTCATTGAGTATTTACCTATTTTTTATAGAGACCAAATAATTTTATCTTTGCTTTTGTTGAAAAAAACACTCTCTCCTTGATAATTTGACTCAGCTGATTCTTTTGGATCGTGTTTATAGGGAATTTAAAAATATCTTTCCAAAGTAATTTACCAGATGTTATTTCCACTGCATTTACATAGTCCACTAGCTTGTCCCTCAAACTTGTGAGACCACTGGCATAGCCAAATGAATCCCTTCATCTAAGGAAAGGGGCTTGGACCTATTCCATGAGTCAGATTGAAAATTAACCTCTTCAACATTATGAACCTCCCAATTAATGCAATTTATGATTATATCCCTTGATTATGCAATAAAGTGCAATATATCCAACCCCTTTGGAGGATTAGAAATTGTGAATATTCTGGAGGACTCTGTTGTGTCTATATATTTTTCTTGCATTATTCTACACCAATTATTAATTGGTTTGGAATATATTCGCCAAACTAAATTTCCCCCAAAAGCTAGTTTTCTATTGGCAATATCATGCAAGCCGGTCCCCCCATCCTTTTATCATTTGTCATATCTTGTAAAGAGATTAGAGGAACTTTCTTAGATTCATTCATGTTCCCTCTCCATAGAAAGTTTTTGATAATCTTTTCAATCTTCTTTACAACTGATGAAGGTGCTCTAAGGACTGCAAAAAAATAGTTGGGAATGACAACAAGAACAATTTGAATGATTTGAATTTGTCCTGATAATGATAGCTAGTTGGCCTTCCATGAAGATATTCTCCCCTTTAATCTATCTATTACATTTGTCCAATATAAGATTTTGTTAATTCCCATGAAGAATGAGATTCCCAAGTATTTACAAGGTAGTTCTGCAATTTGGAAGCCAAGAATCTAAATAATTTTCCTTTTAACTACTCATTTTGCATGAAAGATATATAGCTTTGATATATGTGGATTGATCTTTTGGCTGGAGACCTGTGAATACAAGTCCAATATAAATTGTATTTGTTTAACTTCTGAAATTGTTGCATTACCAAATAACAGAGTGCCATCGGAAAAAAGTGTTGAGTTATGAGAATAATTGTATGAGGAATATGTACTCCCTTTCAAAGTCCCTAAATTTTTGTATAATATAATGCCCTGGTCAATGCCTCTACCATAATAATAAAGAGGAACACAGAGAGTGGATCACCTTTCCTAACACCTTGAGTGGCATTGAAGAGGTCTACTACATAACCATTTATAATTACTAAAAAATTGGCACCTTTGATGTATGCAAGAACCCATTTACACCATTTGGTAGATAAACCAAAAAATTTCAATAATTTCATTAGGAAGTCCTAGTTGACCTTATCATAGGTCTTCATCATATCTAATTTAACCAAAAAAATTGAAAGACAATTCTGTTTAATGGAATGAAGTACTTCATGTGCAAAAGGGCTCCTTCTTCAGTCTCCCTTCCAGGTACAAACCCCCTTGCTTTGGAAAAATAAGTTTAGATATCACACTCTATAGTCTCATATACATGGCTTTTGAGAAATTTTATAAACTATATTAAACAATGATATAGGCCTATATTCTTCCAACGTTCTTGGTTTTTTACTTTTGGGAATGAGTGCAATATTTGTAGCATTGAAATGACTAAGAATTACTCTATTTTTACAAGATTCTTCCATAGCCAATAATAAATCAAAACCTAAAACATCCCATTTTTTCTAAAAAAGAGCGTTGTAAAAACATTAGGACTAGGGGCTTTATCTGGTGGAAAGGAGAAGACAACATTTTAAACCTCCTCTAGAGTAAATGGTTTCATTAGTATATCATTATCCTCTTGAGTGACTAATGGAGGAATGTGTGCTAGAAGATCATGTTCAACTTGAGCATCAATGAGACTACGGTCTTGTACTGGAGCTAGTAGATTCATGAAAAATTTCACCTCTTCCTCTTGAATCTCTTATGAATTAGTAATTTTCTATCCTATGTTTGAGTCCTAGATTGAGAAGATAGCCTGACAAGTTCTCTTGACTTGTGCTGAAACATGTAAGTGCTTAGTGTTGTGGTCCTTTTCTCTAAGTCAGATCTCTTTAGATTTTTGTTGCCAATATATCATGTCCCTTTTCCAAGATCTTCCCAAATACTTTGTAAATATTTATGTCTAGCATATAAACTAATGTCTAGACCATATTGAATGATATGTTCATGTACTTGTGCCAATTTTTGGATTAACTATGGAAAGATAAGTACTGAGAAGAGAGGGGTGAATCAGTACTACAAATTTTTTTAAAAGCTACTCTGAACATTTACCAAATTGAATATATTGTAGATAAACGTTATAAATCATATAAATCAAAACATAAAAACATATCTCATGACACCATGATTTTTGGTCACAGATAAATCCTTGGTTAAAGGAAAAAACCGTGGTGGGGATGACACCCACAATCCTTCACTACTAGAGTAAAAAGGTTACTCAATTAGAGCTACAATATTTAGCTACTTCTAATAGCTTAGCATCTTAGGAGTACAAAAAGACTTATTCAATCTACCTTGCTAAATGATTTTACAATCTCTAATATAAGAGATGTACCCTATTAAAGGATTTACAAAATGAGACCTATTAGGGTCTACCCAATAATGGTATTAACACTCCTCTCAATACAATAAAAATCAATACAAAATGTCTGTAAAAATACATCAATAGAATGCTATTCAGACTCTCTATGCTAGATGATTTCATTACCTTATACTACAGTCGGTAACACCAAACTTATTCATTTTCATTGTTCTTCTTTAACTTCTCTGTACTCAATTCTGATCTTTCTCTGTCACTGTCTCATACTCTCTTACACACTTGTACACACTAGAACACACACTCTGAACTTTAATATGATGTTAAGGTGGTGGAAAATTTCTAGGTATTTCTCCTTCAATGGTGTAGGTTAAGCGGTGTAAGGTTGTTTTCATTCCCAATGCATCATTCCTCTTATTTTTAATTGGTGAATCTACCTCATGATCATGTGCAATCAGGTGTTTGCAATCCCAATGTTATAACTAATGCTCACCTTGGATTCTGTAAAACATTCATGCTCAGTGTCCAAACTCAATGTATCTATATTGAATAGTTATGGCAGCTCTGTGATACTCAGTAACATGCATTGTTCTTTCTCAATGATATAGTACTCTCGGCTTGGTAACTATCTCTGCTTGGTAACTAACACTTCTCGGTAACCAACTTGCTCTATAACTATTACTACTCGGTGCTTGTCTCTACTCAGTGCTTAACTTGCTTTTCTTTACCGACTATCTCTTTTCTCTTTACCGACTAACTTTATCAACTCCTTTTCCTTTCATCGACTAACTCTTATGATCAATATGACTTTGACAAAAAATAATGACAAAAAAATAACTCTTAGGAGTATCACCAATTCCTCAGCAATCTCCTTTTTCACAAAAATGTTTTTAAACACTTGAATGTTCCAAATTGAAATTTGGGCCTTGATGTATCACAATTTGTAGTGGAATCAATACATTGACCACATTTTTTCAAATTTGAAATTTGAATTACACTGATCCTTCTGAGCAACCTAAATAATATTGAGTTAAATTGCATAATGATTAGAAGCAATAAGAGGTAGAATCTCCAAGGAAAGTTGAAATACAGGAGTTAACTAGGTATATGATAACAAAAATCTATCCAGACGTTTTGTAATTTGAAATAAGTCTTTCTTGTGATTAGTCCATGTGAATTTCCCATTGGATGGTATAAATTCATATAAGGTATTATCTGATATAAAAGTGCTAAAGTCTTCCATTATTTATGAAGATAGAAATACCTCCTTATTTTTTTCTTTATTTCAAACAATGGCATTGAAATCTCCAACCAACAACACTTTATCACAACTGGGTCCCTGTATGGTATCAGCGAGAACTTCCCAAAGGAGAGTTTTATCCTTCGTAGGAGTAGACCCATAAAGATTGAAGAGAATAAACTGTAGATCAAAACTCTGTAGTTTTAATTCTTGCCAATAAACCTCACCTCTGATAACATCAATGGAAATTGATTTTAGGTTCCATAGAGTTTTAAATCCCCCAGAAGCACCTTCAACAGGGACATGTGCTGACTTCAATTTACCCCATTTGGAAACTGTTGAGTCATATGTCTTTTGTGATAATTTGGATTCTTGCAAAAGTATTATGTCTGCCCCATAAGCATCCACCTGTTTGTTGATACAAGATCATTTGTTAGAGGCATTTAGGCCTCTGACATTCCATGAAATAAATTTCATTGTAGCCAACGAGAGAAAAGTGATCTCCTCATTCTTTTACTGATTAAAAAATTACCATCAAGTGTAGATTGAATACTTGATTCAATTTCCTCTTTGATCTTGCTAACTTTAGGCTTTCTACCCCTTTTTGCAAGAATTTTCTTCGGAATACTATTTTTTGTTGGGGTTTGAAATAATGAAAGAGTCTAGGAGTAATCAAATTGAATATTTACCTAAGACTCCATTACATTCTCTTGATCAGTGAATGCCAACTCTATTTTGTTTGTATGCTGAAGGTGAGTGAACTGAAGTGGCATGCTAGTCAAAATTAGAAGTTGAGTGATCAACAAAGTGACATATGCAACACACATTAACAAGAGACTCAATGAATATCTCTTTCTCCAATTTCCCATATTTAGATGTGAATATCATGTATTTAAATGTATCAATCATTATACACGCTCTTAATAGTCTAGAAGGATCTCTATAGAAAGAAAGATAATGTTTTATAAAGATCCCAACCTGGTTACCCATGGTTTCTATGAGGCGAGGTTCCCTATATTCAAGAGCAAGATTTTGGAATTGTATCCAAAATGGAACAAATCTAGCTAGAAATTGATTAGGTTTGAAATTTTGTATCCATGGTTGCATGCAAAGACCTGATCCTTCAAAAACCCAATGCTTAACTTGAATTAAATTATCTTTATCTAATGGAGAATAGAAGAGGACACATAAATACCCTTAGTCTAATCTACATTAAAATTTTGAAAAACACCAACCCATTCTTCTAACAGAATAGATCTAAGCTTATTGATTTCCAAAGTTAGGCTCCAAAACTTATAGAAGATAGATCATTGTCTGACATCATGGATTTGTGGTTGTAGTTGGTCCACATTGAAAGTGAGAGGAACATAACCCTTCATTTTTAAAGGAGACATATTCTTCCTTTCCATCTCTGAATCAACAATGCCTCCTTCTGGTTGATGTGTATCAATATTCCTCTCCTTGCTCACCCATCTTAAAGTGTACTTAGGGTCTTTTCCATGGTATTTCTTACCCTTCCTTTTTTTATACATGCTTTTTTTTCTTATACTTGTTCCTTTTCACACCAATATTGAATGTCCAGGAGCAAATCGCTTTCCACTAGTTTATTGGCTTCTATTGGCTTTGGATTGAAGGGAGCCCTATGAGGATGTGCCAATCCTTGCAGCTCAATGTGAGGTGGAACATTATTGCCATGCAAATCCACTTTGGCCTTAGGAGGATTTAAAGGAAGAAAGGTACATTCCTTATTGATGAAGGTTTGATCCTTATAATGAGTTGTTGTTTGTAACAAAGCTTTGAAGGGTTGTTTATTATTTGATGCCCTAGGAATACCATTACTAGTCTCACCTCGTTCAAAGAAAATTTTGTCAGGAAAAAAATCTCTCCCAAAGAGTGAAAAATTAGTTCCACAAGTGTGATTTGTAGGACAAGCAGGCCCTTAGTACCCTACATGTCATTTAGATCTATAATCTCTAGATGAATCACAATAAAGTTGATTCAACAACTCACTATTTTCTTTAGGGTGCTTCAAAGCATATATCAAAAGGAGGTTGTTTACCCTTATTGAGCTTCCTGGGGAAGGCTATGAAGGGCTTCCAATTTGGCCTAAAAAATTTGTATCTCGGCCTTTATGTTCCCTAGAAGGGTTTTGGCTCCTGAAAAGAAGAGCGATTCCACTCTTGTTTCCCCTAAAAATTACTTTGGCATGAACTGAATAACTTTGAGTCCTAATGCCTTCCATGCAGGTCTCTACATCTGAACTTGTCATGATCAGAACCCCTACCACAATGAAGAATCCAATATACATTTTGAAAATTCTTGCCCACCCAAAAACGCCTATGAAAGCTGGATCTCAGAGCCATCCTTCATCCAAATAAATAATATTCTTTTTGATGAATAGTCTCTTCTCTATCAATGAAATATTAAAGTTACATATTTCCAAAAAAGGGGTTGGGGAAAACAAGATAACCCCGCGAGAGTTCACACAACACCAGCCCATATACATAAACTATTCATCAAAAAAACTTATAAAGCAAACCTTCATGTGGCAAGAGCAGCGCCAGCTGAAGGAGAATCATCTTTGTCATCAGAACCCCAGGAATCCCTGGGATTGGTAGGAGGGTCGGGAACCAACAACCCATCAGTAGCATCTTCATTATCTATTTCTTTCTCCTCCACCTGAGGCCAGAGCCAGGCAGGGGAAAGACCACTTGTAGGAGCTAGCCTTCGGCCAAGTAGGACCACCACGAGAAACATGAGCACCAGGAGGCGTAGGAATCACCAACGTCGGGGACCATCCAGAGAAGCCAAGCGATGCAACCAGCTAGCAATGCCACCACTAGGAGAGTGGTGGTGGGGAGCCTACGACCACAGAGTGCAAGAGAAACGGTCCAAAGAGCTGTGACCCTGACAGAGACCCCAGGGCGGTGTGCCATCAGATGAAGAAGAGTTAGGAGGAACTCTGGCAACTATACATGGAGCATTGCCCAAATGATTGAGTAGCTCCTAAAGGTGGGCCACCTCCAGCACCACTTTGTTGGCTTGCACTTGAATCTACATCATTACATTATTACATATACAATATTTAGTTTACAAAGAAACATTTATATTAAGAAAGTTGTGAGTGAAAAGAACAACATTCCTATCCTTCCATAAAGTAAACAAAATCTCCATCCTAAAAGTATGCCAAATCTGGGTAAACTTGGAAGGAATCTTCAGAGGCTCTCCCAGCATAATCATGTGCTAGGAAAAAGGCTCATGTCAGAAAGGCTTAAAAAAATCATGAATCCAGTGCCAATATTGTTGAGCTCTCCTACAGAACAAAAAAATGTGCAAAAAAGACTCTAGATTCCCACAAAAGGGACACCAAGGATTAGGCACACCCAGGTTCATGAGCTGAGGTCCCAGAGGAAGCCCTTGGAAAAATAGATACCAAGAAAAGAGCACAATTTTGGGTTTTGTAATAGCAGACCATACGGTTTGGAAGTGAGACCTCTAGTGTTGATGTGAAGACTACAAATCCCATCTCTGGTTGAGCATGTCAACCATAGGGAGATGAGGAGATAAAGACCGATATCCCATCTTGGGATTGTAACTGCTAAAGGGTGTGGAAGGGTACCACTTCCAGTCTTTCCACTAAGGTCTAATAGAATAGACACCCAATTTATACAACAAATGATCAGGAATAGCAAGGACCAACAGTTCAAAAGTCTGATAATCAAGACAAGCAAGAAGAAACTGGACCTGCATTTCTTCCCAAGAATGGAGACTCATAGAGACCCTAGAAAAGAGGTCCTTAGGGGTCTTGATGCCATGTTTGAAAAAATGCAGAGCACTGACACCTTGAGTCTTAGCAAAAGGGATACCCTGAATGGAAAATAGAGGAGACCACCAAAGGTTTTGTTGATTCAAAGAAAGCCCATTATGAAATCCATCCCCATCCCAGCAGAGCCAAGGATTGACCGCTTCCTAGGCCTTCCAGATGCTCTTAACAACAAAGGGTCCCTATATATGAATAGGCTCCTGCATAATAAGAAGGGTTTGAAGACCAATCCCCTTCCAAGACGACCGATGAATAGGATATCCTGAAGAAATACAATGCCTAACCAAGATTTTCCAAGATTCATCACATGTGAGAGCACGAATGATCCACTTTTCACAAAGAGAGAGCCCCTTCTTATGAGTGGAGAGAAGGCCAAGGCCTCCAAACTCCCTAGGAAGACAATAATAGTTCCAAGCCACTCTATGAAAGCCATGATGGTCAGCACCAGAAGCCCAGAGGAAGTCTCTGAGAAGGCGTTCCAACTTGAGATAAGAAGCTTTAGAAGGAGCCCAATAGGAAGAATAGTACACATGGGTGGCAGCCAAGAGCTTTGAGAAAATCTAGACCTTCCTAGCAAGAGAGAGGGGCTTAGAGATAGAGTAATCAAGCTTCGTTTCAATTTTAGCAAGCATTGTATTCCATAAGTCCACATGAGAGCCTTTAAAAGTGAAGGGAATCCCAAGGAAGTGGAAAACTTCCACATGTCGAACCCACTTCCATTCATACTTAGCCAGCTAAGGAGAAGCTAGAAGAAAAGATTGTCTATAATAGAGGATCTTGTGTCATTGAATAGCAGACCCAGAAGAAAGAAAAAATGTATCCAAGCATTGCAAGGCATTAGAGACATTTTCCTCATCCTCAATGAGGGAGAGGAAGGAATCATCAGCAAAGTGACCATTGACGAGATGGGAAGAGGAATCAAGTCGAGAGATGCCACACACCAAATCAGAGGAAACAGAGTTGGCAAGAAAGTAACCATAGCCTTCAGTGGAAAGAACATACAACGCAAGAGCTAGAGGGAAACCCTGGCGAATAGACCTAAAAATCCCAAAGGCTTCAAACTGGGCACCATTGATAGAAATGCAAGGAGAAGCATCACCAAAAAACATTTCCACAGATTGCAAAATATTGGGGCCAAAACTAAGAGTCTGCAACATAGCTAGAATGAAAGGCCATTCAATGTGATCATAAGCCTTATCAAAGTCAATTTTAAGGAACAAGGTTTTTTGCTTGGACTGACAGGCCAATTCCATCCCTTCCCAGACAACAACAATATTGTCAAGGATATATCTGGACTTAATGAAGCCAGTTTGTTCCGGTCGAAAAATCAAAGGAATGAGATGTCTAATTTTAAGAACTAAAGCCTTAGCAATGATCTTATATGAAATATTCAGCAAAGTGATGGGCCTCCAATTGCAGATATCCTTAGGATCCCTAGCTTTAGGTATGAATTTAATGTTGTCTTTGTTAATAAGCGCTCCCAAACTTTTATTGTGGTGAGCTTTGATATAAGTTTTGTGTAGGTCAGGGACTATAGAGTCCCATAAATGTTTGTAAAATTCACAAAGGAAGCCATCACACCCATGAGACTTGTCATCTTCCATAGAAAAGATAGCCTCCTTGAGGTCACTGATGGTGAGAAGTTTCTCACAAAAGGCACGTTTCTCGACCGCAATGCGGTTTGGAGTAACAACAATATATGTTCTGAGAGCCTCATCCCGAGCAACCAAATTTCCCTGCAAAGCAAACACTATTTCATAGTGTTGAACAAAATCTTGAAGAATAGAAAGAAGATATGAAAGAGTTTCATGACCATGCTTGATCTTTTTGATCCCAAATTTGGCATGACGGGCTTTGAGAGCATGAAAAGACTCTTTAGAGGCTTGATCGCCCACCTCTAACCAATAGAGGTGAGCTTTGATTTGTGCTCCTCGAGAAGCATAATTGTCAGCAATATTATTTTCATGGAAGAGTTTAGCAAGCTTAATTTGAAGCTCAGTCTAAGGGATTCAAAGCGAGAGCTTCATAAGCACTCCGAAGAGCTTTGGTGTTGGCTTCATAAGAACATTTTCTATACATGGCCAACTGGCGGCCGTACATTTTGAGAAATCTGGCAGTATAGGTGATAACATCATTCCATCATTGAATCCAACCTATTTTATTGTGGGGATGAGTCTCTAAATTCTAGAATCAAAGAATATGAGCAATGGTGGAGGCGTGATTCAACACAGATGTGTTGAGAAAAAATTGAGTTCTGACAACCCGTTGAGCAGTAGATTTCCACGTAATGGAAAAAAAGATGGGGTAGTGATCAGACAAAGTCACATTTGGCAGAGGAATGAAAGGTAATCCCGATCTTCAGAAAAAGAGAAAAAATATTGTGCAGTTATCATACCAAGTCTCTTAAATATGCAGTCAAAACCAACTCTAAAATTAGACCAAGTGTTCCAGACCCTACTCTGTCGATGACAGTTAGCATTGGGATCAAAATGGCCCAATTTATTATGCATATAGTACCATGCTTACCGCTCTCTAGATGTCCACCGAAAAGGTAGAATCCATTCCTTGTCAGAGGGCAGCTCAACCATATTAAAGTCCCCACACTCAACCCAAGTGGCTGGAGGCAAATTATCCGCCAGCCAACACCAAAGTTGAGATCTTTCTACAACATCATTGGGAGCATAAACATTAGCTATACCAAAGGAATGATTATTGAAGGACAACAAAATCCAAATAACTCTCTACATAGGATCAGAACCATGTGCAATAATAGAAGATTGAAAATGAGGTGAAAGGATAGTAATGACACCACCTCTACCAGCTTCGTGCTGAGAAGAAAACACAATTTCGTCTGACCATATGACACGACAGGCAGAAGTAAGTAATAAACCATAGATTTTAACTTCCTATAAACACAAAATGTCTAGACTTCGAAGTCTGCCAAGAGTATCTTGAACATAATACTTTCTAGAGAGGTCGGTCAGACCTTGCACATTTCAAGATAAAAAAATTCATGAAAAATCTTGCATATCTTCCCTGTCCTCAAGAAAAGAGAAACTATTCTACAAGAAAGTTGAGATGGTACCAAAGCTAGTGGGTAAATCTCCAGGCGAGATAAACCGCCGCTTTTCCTCTAGGTCTTTCGCATGACCATTAGGGTTGTGAGACCGACGCAATGTCTACAAAATAACAATTGAAGATGCAGCTTGCGGAGTGTGCACCACCCCAGGGGTGTAGACCACATAGCTGGGGATTTCCCTAGTGAAATACGGTTTGAAACTTGTTGAGCCACCAACGACCCTTCAATGGCTAGCACTTTCTCTCCATCCTAAGGAACCGATGGAGGAGGAGAAGTGGAGGCGGCGAGTGTCAGCTTGGGAACTGAAGAGGTCTTGCCTTTTTGTACAACTGTAGTCCATTCTTCTTTCTTACCAGCCTCTGCATTTTTAAAAGGAGTTTCCTTTGGCTACGGCTTGGCCCGGGGAACGGCCAAAGGGCAATCCTTGATCTTATGATCCGTCGACTGGCACCTATAGCAGGTTTTCGGCAGGTTCAAATAAATTACCTTATGGGAGAAGGTGTGGGTGCCAACCTGGATCTCAACAGAGTCCTTGAGGTCCTCGGAGAAGTCAACCTCTACAAAAACGCGCTTCTACAGACAAGCATTGAAAAATTTATCATGCTCCATAGCAATGACTTTGCCAAGGGTATTGGCAATGGACCCAATAAAAGGCCAACATGGCAATAGGAGACCAGGAAACTCAACCCACACGGGAACCCTAAGTTTCTTGTCGTCCGAGACAGTGAAGTCTCGAAACCACCCCTAGATCACAAGTAAGGAGGAACGAATCATCCAAGGATCACAGCTGAAAACCACCTCAGCTTGAGAAGGGTTAGAAAAATGAAATAGAAAAAACCTTTGGTAAGGTTTTGAACACCCTCAAGGTAGACTGCATGAGGAGTCCAGCTCTTGGTGACCCACTCTTTGAGCATAGTTTCAGGAGGAGTGCGACCCACAAAATAACCTATCAAGGTATGTTTCTCCAACCAATCACAAGCAACATCAAATTCTTGCATATTAAGCACAATATCAGGGTTACTTCATGGAAGACCTTCGGGACGAACTTGCGTGGGCGTTTGTTTAGAGGAGGCGCCATGACTTTTTGAAGCAGCAACTCGAGAACCAACATCAACTGTTGGGCCGAAGTTGGCCGGAGCCATTATAAACTAACCCTAAAGAAAATTCCCGCAATAAATGTGGTATGACAAGTGGGAAACTCAGAAGAATAGCTCAAACAGAGAGTCGTACGCATCAATAAATGATATTTTTATAATCACTTAAAATAGAAAATTAAATAGAACTATAATAATTTTGTTAATTTTTTTTTAAATTTTGTATAAAAATCAATTGAATTAATTAATAAGATGAATTAATGAATACGTAAATAATTATGCCTTTGACCAGAACTAATAAACATTATAAACACACAAACAAATCATACTAAATTATATTATCCACCTTACATACCTTATATAAACGAGATCCTAGTGCCAAACAATATTTCTACTACCAATCACCTTCGTTTAGCATTGATATTAAATTATGATGAAAACTATCTTCATCATGTAATGTCAAAAGAAATAATAAATAAAGTATGAAAAGTTTTTATTTGCTAGTGTGCGTGTACAAAAGATGAGGAAGAGAGGTACAAATTCAAGGAACTCATGTGGAAGACAAAATTTACATGTTTTTTTATTTCCATGTCCTTCAATTTTCGTCATCACATACGCAATAAAATGTAAGGGAGATCATAAAAGTTAACTCAATAAAACAAATCCTAAAGTGGTATTCATACTCTTAAGATACCAACCTTTATCATATAAAATAAAACTTGAATGTAGTGTCGTGCAAGGTATAATATAAAGTATACCAAACGAGACAAAAACATATAGGACAAACTCATTTGTGGCAAATAATGCGAAGCTCTTCCTAATTTATGTGGCCTCTTTTATGAGACTAAAATTACAACTTTTCATATCACTTTGTTCATTTTATATTGTTGTATTTTCTTTCTTTCACAAAGGTGGTATCTACTAATGGAATGCCACATCATCACTAATGCAAATGGAATGTCAAGATGAAGACAACATACCATTTGATACTGATGTGGAGATTTACCCCTAAGAAATAGAAAAGAAAAGGTGGTTTCCTTGTTAGTTAGGCAGGTAAAGATAAGGTTCTTACGCCTTCTTCGACCACCAAGAAACCTATGAATCCCACCCCTGAAAATAACAAACTAAAAAATGTTGAGTTTCATAAGGAGGTCTACGTTTCCCCTGCTAGTTTCGAGGAGTTGGAAGTGGAAGATATGGATGTCAGAGATGTTGTTGATCTGAGTGAGCTGGACCTATATAATAGGGATCCCTCTTTGGGTGTTTTTTAGATGGCTAAGGAAGGTGCCATGGACTTTTATAGGCTCATTAGGTGGGTCTTTCATGAGGGTCTTTCATTAGGTGGGTTTTTTATTTTATTTTATTTATATTGAAGAAGATTTGAACTTAGCACCATCCAGATGCTTGAAAAATGACGTTTACAATTACACCAATTGCCTTTTGGATAGATCCTAAATGATGTTTAACTATTTATATTCCTTATGTTATTGATTTTTTTGTTTCCTTAGGTTCTCCTTCTAGTAATGTTCATACTCTGATCAGTACATGTCGCTATGACAATTCTCTTGGTAAAGTATTCTTTGAGATAAGCATTTTGAAACTGTTGGTTGGTTATTGAAGTTAAAGCTCTATTTGAGGATTTTCTTATTCAGTTATATGATTTTGAGAGAACAACGATTGTTGCATACAACTAGGATTATTGACAAAGAAATTCATTAGTTTGATCAAGAAGGCAAATGATGGTGTTCTCGATCTCAACAAAGCTATAAATACATTGGATGTAAGGATTTTGATAATGAATAAAATATTTCTATGTTTGCAAGATCTATTGTTTATTATAAATTTGTTTCTTAGATTATCTAGTGCTTTAGACACCCAATTTTTTATATCAAAGTGTGATTCTGAATGTTGTGTTCATTATTTCTATTTTCAAGTGCAAAAAATAAGAATATATGACTTGTGACTTTTTTTACCTAAAGTCACATGACTTGTGACTTTTTTTACATTTTCATTCCATTTTCACCTTCAGTTAAAAAAAAAGTGGGATTGAGCATGTTACAAACTATGATTCTCTTTTCAGAATAGACTCTGTAAGGTAGTTGAAACTGGTCGAGTTGGCTGAAGTTGATGCTGACTACATCATGAATGCCAAAAACCAGACTAAAAATTGGTATACCATTGGAAATTCCAAAATTATGTCATCTGTAGAATATCATGTTGATTGTAAAAGCTTCATGACTGATTGAAATGCAAATATACATTTTTTTGTTATATTTTCTATCCATGTTGTATACATTTTCTCTGAAGGCCATTGGAAACAGAGTAATTTTGCAATAATAGCCACCAATTGTTTCTCCATATTATTTTCTATGAATGTGGCATAATTAAAATTACTATTAACCATTGGATCTTGTATGTTAGATGCTATGTATATGAGGGGAATTCACATATTTTTTCTAAGACCCACTCTCGATACCAAACACAATGTATGGTAGATTTTAATGTAGTAGTCCTCAAATGATTCTATGCTCAAGGGTTCAAGTTTGTGTTGGGGGAGCTTGATAGAATTCCTATCAGGTCCTCTAAACCTATGGTTTGGAAGCAACAAGGCTCTATATTTACTTTTTTTCCATTGATACTTCTCTTTAAAGAACTCAAAATCAACAACCTTATTAGCAGTCAAGGCTAAACCAAAAGCCTCAAAAATACACTCCTTGGTAACACTTGTCATCTCACCACCATTTTGAGCTTAGATTGCGCTAATTTGTTAATTCTAATGTTGTGTTACTTTTCTAATAAAATCTACATTGATGAACGGGTTGGGAAACAATATCTTTGCCAGGTCCAGAGTCCATGCATTTGAAATAGAACTATATGACTGTCTTGTTTTATACCAATGCTCAAAAAGTGACCAACTACATGGGCAAGAATGTTCACACCTCTACATTCTCCAACATTGTCAAGAAACTTGTTATTCACACCTCTTGGTCATTTGGACAATCAAACTATTTGATCATACTTTTTCCAAGAAAACATCTTCACTTCTCAAATAAGGTGAATGACTTTTCTAATACAATTCCATACTTACTTTGGGTGATCAATCACAAGAAAAAAATTTATTCTCAACATCTTATTCTCTGCACAATCAATGGACAATATTTAAACCATGTTCAAATTAAAGTGAACTCATTATATTCCATCTACCAATTGGTGTTTGGATTAGATCTAAAAAAAGGGGAAGTTACATATGCCTGATCAACAAAAATGACAAACAAATGGTGTTTAAAAACATTGTTCATTAAAATATTCCTTCCAATCATCTTCATTGTCCACCCTCGACCCAAAGAGGGGTATTTATGGATCTAAAGTCAGTTTAAAACTATTTCAACTAGGCCTCAAGGGGGTTGAATGGTTTAAAATCCCTTTGACAACTTTTTGTACAAATGTAGCAAAAGCAACTTTTGCAACATTTTGCAATTTCTACATTTTGTATTCAAATGACTCCCTCTGGACCTAGAAGTAGAAGAGTGATTAATGAAAAATGTTGGGTGAACTGGAAATGAATAGATGATATTCTTAGATTATTGTTAGTATAAATCATCTTCTTATGAAAAATGGATTGGGAAAACTTGGAATATACCATGATATTAATCTTGTCAAATTGCCTTCAACTTATATCATTTGGCATTTTAAAACTATTATAGCTTTTCCTTACCTCGTCTATATTGCATAAATGGATGTGCAACTTTGTACTTTTAGATACACACAAATTCAAATGAAGTATCATGCTCTGTATATTGTACTCGAATTCCCCATAGTAATACCAAGTATATCCTTTCAGATTATATTAAATTTTCTTTACATTCATTAAAGACTTGGGAATAATGTATTGTTTTCATTAGTAAAGGGTCCAATATACCTTTTTTTCACAAGTTGTACAGAAGAGCCATTTAAATCTTTGAGGGCGCAACTTGAATTTCTTTACGACCAGGTAATGGTTGTTTCTTGTTCTCTTTTGTGCAAGATTAAGGCAAACACTTTCTATATCTATTTTCTAGTTCAGCCTTGTATGTCTCTTCTACCTTAACTTCTTTTCATTTTTCGTTTCATCAGATGTTGCTCATATTCACAAATTCAATTGAGAGTTACTTCCAAAAAATGCCAAGTTTGACATGAGGCCTCTTCTTGGAGGGACAAATATGGTATTTTCCTTCCTTATACATGCTTTCAACTAGTATAGCATTCTCAACTATCCAAATTATTTTAAATATTTGTTTTGTATGCCCTGGATATAATTGAAGAAATCAGTCATTTAATATTTTATCATTAAGTATATAAACTTTGTATTTCTTTTAAACCAAATAGTTACCTAAATTTTTTAACTTCCCTCTTGATATGTTCTTGACATTGTAAATCATAGTTAGTTTTGGAATGTACGTATAGATATGGCTCACATTCAAGTTAACTAGTGCTAATCCTTTTGGAGTTTCAAACTTTGGTATATGTAGTAACATGACACTATTAACGATGACAAATACAAATGATCCTAACTTATTAGCATTTAAGCTCATCTAGGGCTTATGTATGCAAACAATTATATAAAATGATGTAAGATGTCATAGAAAATTTTCCAAGGAGCACTTACTACATTTCTTAATTGATTAACTAGGGAAATATAATTCATGCCAAAAGATTGTTCCTCAATTGGTAGGGACTATTTGAGATATTGGCCTCCTAATGCAATTCTTTGATATTAAGATATATCACAAAAGTATAGTCTGATATATGTCATGACAAATATGGGACTTCTATTTGTTTATGATTTGGAAACAACAACAATAGTTTATGGGAACTGAATCAGTCCTGATCCAATATTTTTAACATCTTAAGAAACCACAGTTGGTGGGTTCTTTGCTATCAATCGAAGGGGGGAATTTTTTCTTGCAACTGTCAATGAAGCTACAATTGTGCCTTTTGTTAGCGGACATGTGATTTTTTGATATATGTATTTTGAGTGAAACTTGCTTTCCATTTATTGCTTTCCATGTATTAACAAATGTGAATGTTACATTTCTCTAGCTCAATAACCTTGAGCTTGTTGTGAATCTTGCTAAAAGGGGAAATCTTCCTAGAGCCAAAAATCTAGTAAATGTTGACAACCATGATTTTGCATATTTTAGTGCATGTCTAAAATGTATGTGTTGGCATACATGAGAATCAACTCCCAAAATACTTTTCTACTATTGGAACCAACACTGTAATAACAAATTATAAATATTCTTGAGAAATCTTGCATGTTCATTAACTTGGAATTTATTCTAGTAGTATTTAACATGTGTATGAAGTTGGACATTTTGACTGAGACCCCAAACAAGAAATTGAGGGGTATTTTCAATGAAAAGTTTCCTTGCACTTTTATTTTTAGTGTTTTGTGCTACTTTTTTGCTTTTGTTTTTAGAGTAATGAAATGGAATTCATGCATGATTGAACCTAATGGACTCCTGATTAGTGTAAATTCAAATGATAAGTGAAATATTGTATTATCTTAAAAATTGAATGTCTACTTTTTTTGTTCGTATTATGCATAAAAAAGTACATTTTTAAGATTGCAACTAATAATATAAATTATTATCATTATGTTCTTGCGTATTAAAGAAATAGATGTTGTAATTGAATATTTTTGTTTTCTATGTAGGTTGTCCAACGGTTCCAAGAGTTTTTTTCTCAGGTGAAGTATAAAGAAGCAGTAGAACTTGTTGGAGAATATCCACAAGGCATTCTACGTACGCCAGACACTATAGAAAAGTTCCATGTATTTTTGGATTTCATCAAAGTTATATCCTATTGTAAGTAGGTCCAATAAATAGCAATGGGTGAATATTTAAAAATATCATACTCCTTAGAATTAATATTAAAGAAACTGCCAATGTTATTGCAGAGTGTTCCAGTACAACCAGGGAAAACACCACCTCTTCTCTAGTGTTTTGGTAGCCTATTGATGAAAGGAAAATTAAATGCATTTGGTTCTCTTGAACTATCACGATTAGTTGTAAATCAGAATAAAAAGAACCTTTTGGAGAATTGGCTTGCTGAGGAAAAGTTGGAGTGTAGTGAGGAATTGGGGGATGTTGTGAAGGTTAGTTGTGAAGGAGTCTCTAGAACTACCACAATTTGCACACTAATCAATACTACACTTTGTAATTACTAAATTAGTATATGGTCTTTAATGCTCTAAGTTTTCCTATATTCTTGGTAATTAGTATAATATCATTTTTTAATTAAATGTTTCTTAAATGGGAAATATTAGAAATCTCTTTTTGGCTAAAGTTATCAATGTCAAGTCTGTAATTTTCGTCCACCATCTTCTATGTCTTCTCTGTGTCTGTAAATTGCAGCTATTTCCTCATTTCACTTTTTGAGAAAGTATGTTTTGGAAATTCTTATTCCTTTTATATTCAAAATGTCCTGGGTACTTGTGGCTAGGGAAATTATATCTGGTTAAGTCAAGTGGCTTGGAGTTGTTTATAGTTGTTTCTTTATACTCTGCTTTAGAAAAAGCCTTCGTAGTTTTAATGTCGTAGAAGCTTCTGTAATATTTTTTTACTGGGAACATATGAAATTAAAAAATGCTTTGATTAGTGGATTGTTCTACTCTACTATTTTAATCTTGTCATGCTTTTGTTCAATTTTAAAGCTTAAATAATCAATTCTGCACTTTGTCCACATTTGTATATATAATACAAATTCATTTTTTGAATTACTTTTTGTTTCTTGGCATAGACTGTGGACACTGACCTTGCATTAAAATATACATTAAAGAAAGGGCTAGCCTCAAATTTGTCTTAACGTTTGCTGAGAGAAGGGAATTTGAAAAAATACTTATTTACTCTAAATAGGTATGATGACATGTAACTGATTGAATGTTTGATAATGTTAAGTTGAAGATGATGCAAGACATTAAATCAGTTAATGGTTTGTATTGTCATTGATGTCAACTCGATATCATCTGTATTGTCATATACATAATGCCAAACACTTCATAGAATCAAAGGAACATAGGTTATGCCTACAACAATGAATAAAAGTCAAGTATTCACCAAGTGACAGACTACACCGGCGGAGTGCACACCATCGGTAAAGATAGAGATAAAGTCACAATAATGCCTGACGAAGCAGAATCATAGGATGCCTGATGAGCTGAAAATAGTGTTGCCCGATGAGCAAGATCCAATGATGCCCTACGGACGGAGATCCCGAAGCTAACTAAAGATACATGGACAGAACTGGCAGTTGTCACCGATGATGAACTGCAGAATTGACTGACAGAACAGAGGGATCAGAAAATGAAAAAATATCTAGCTGGCAGAGCTTAAAGATAGAATTCACTGGTTGTTTGATTTGTTTTATTCAACCACAGCTAAGCAATTGATCTATATAGCTGGAAAGAAGATAACTACAAGATAAATCAGGAGTTAAAGCCGTAAATCAAATTGGCTAGATTTTTTTTCACGCCAAGAATCAAGAATCAAGAATCAAGGAAAATCATGTCTATATAAGAGAAAATCATAATTCATTTCCAAAAGCACTCAGATACATGTGGGAGCTAAAGAGAAACGGATGAAGGTTAAACTTCATGTAGTCCTGATCAATCAAGCTAAGGGAAGAGCTAAAGAATTCTGCAGACACCCACACAGTGAAGCACAACATCACAAAGCAGAAAGAGTTAAGTGAAAAGGAATTAAATTGATACATTGATCAAAAAGGTATTGTATGTAAATAGATCTGAATATCTACAATTCAAAGTTGCATTAGAAACAGGTCATTGTGTTTCAGTTTAACCATTGAAGCATTAAGTCTCTTAACAGAGCAGGACTTAACAGTCTTTTATAATTAAGGTATATCCTAACAGATTACCAAAAAGGTTGATTCATGATAGTAGCAGCGGTCTTACCTAAAGCCTATTGATAGTTTAAGAAGGAGGCTGATTCAAGGATGGTAGTAATATTATCATAAAGCCTATTGACAGTCATGAGACTGATTCAAGGATGGTAGCATAGATGCCAGATACTTAGTGACAACCTATGTATAAAAAATCCTCTAACAAGGTCGCACTTAACAGTGTGTTTGTAACCTTTAACATGGTTGGCTCCTAACAGGGCTCACTTCAGAAGAGTGAAAATTTGGGGTACCGATCCCAGTGGTTTTTTCCCTTAACTGGGTTTCCACGTTAAAATCCTTGTGTTATGTGCGTATGGTTTTATGGATTGACTGGTATACTCTGCATATTTACTGAGTATCAGTAAATAAATTTTACTGCTTATCGGTTATTAAGGAGAAGGACAAACAAGGTAAACCGACAAATAGTTATTTATTTCAAGTATTTCAAAGGCATAGATCTTGTAGGGACTTAATAATCTGAGGTGTTGTAATTGGTGGATTAAAGTTTAAAAGGATAAATTTTTGAGGCCACTGATTCACCCCCCCTCTCAGTTATTACTAACAATTGGTATCAGAGCTTGTGTGCTTAGAAGGAAGGTTTCAAGACCTAAGTAAAG
>MU226160.1:922290-975686 GCA_018584345.1 Thuja plicata | reverse complement strand
CAATCATGATTGATGCAAGCAACAACTGAACTTCAACGCTACATCTATATACAGAAAGGTATATATCAGAACCAAGCACTAGAGCAGATTGTTATATTGATAATGGATAAGGGAAATTCAAGGAATAAATTATGGAAAGAAGAAATTGGTTGATAGAATGTCAAATATTTGTAAAATATTTGTTTGGCATTATTTTCAAAGGGAGAGAATGTTTCCATATTATCATCAGAAATTATTCATTATCAGATTACTTTAAATAGGGAGAGATCATATCCAAAGGGAGAGAATTGATATAAAAGTTGCAAACAAAAGACAAAGACATCAAAGAAGCAGAACAGTTAAAGAGGACAGAACACATCAAAAGAAGAAAGGGAAAGCTGCAAGAATCAAATCTAAGCTAATACAGAGCTCACCGGCAGTCAACCGTTTTATCGGTTATCAAAACAAACTGTTTGGTAATTTGATGAATCTCAACAATTGTATTTCTTATTGTATTAGCAATAGTATAGTATGATAATATAGTATGTTGCCATCAATGCCAAAGGGAGAGATTGATGATATGTAACTGATTGAATATTTGATAATGTTAAGTTGAAGATGATGCAAGACGTTAAATCAATTAATGGTTTATATTGTCATTGATGTCAACTTGATATCACTGTATGGTCATATACATAATGCCAAAGAATTTAGAGAATCAATGGAACAAAGGTTATGCTTTCATCAATGCATAAAAGTCAAGTATTCACTAAGTGACAGACTACACCAGTGGAGTGCACACCATCGGTAAAGACAGAGATAAAAGTCATAGTGATGCCCGACGAGAAGAAGACAGTGTTGCCTGACGAAGCAGAATCAAAGGATTCCTGATGAGCTAAACATAGTGTTGCCCGACGTGCAAGATCCAATGATGCCCGACGGACGGAGATCCCAAAGCTAACTGAAGCGACACCGATAGAACTAGCAGTTGTCACCGGCGATGAGCTGCAGAATTGACCGACAGAATAGAGAGATTAGAAAATGACAAAATATCTAGCTGGCAGAGCTAAAGGATAGGCTTAACTGGTTGTTTGATTTGTTTTATTCGACCACAGTTAAGTAAGTGATTTAAAGATGATTTACATAGTTGGCAAGAAGATAACTATGAGATAAATCAAGAGTTAAAGCCGTAAATCTATTTGGCTAGATTGTTTTTCACGCCAAGAATTAAGGAATATCATTCTATTTAAGAGACAAGCATAATTCATTCTCTGTGTGGTCCATAAGCAATCAGATACACGGGGGAGTGAACTAATAGAAGATGCTGAAGAGAAACTAATGAAGGATTAACTTCATGCAGTCCTGATCAATCAAGCTGAGGGAGAGCTAAAGAATTCTGCAGACACTGAGGAACAGAAAAGCACAACATCATAGAGCAGAAAGAGTTAAGTACAAAGGAATTGTATTGATACATTGATCAGAAAGATATTGTAAGTAAATAGATCTAAAAATTTGCAATTCAGTTGCACTAGAAATAGGTCATTTTGTTTCAGTTTAACAATTGAAGCATTAAGTCTCTTAACATAGCAGGACTTAACAACCTTTTGTAATTGAGGTATATCCTAACAGATTACCAGAAGGTTGACTCATGATAGTAGCACCGGTCTTACCTAAAGCCTATTGACAGTCTAAGAAGGAGGCTGATTCAAGGATGGTAATAAGATTTGCATAAAGCCTATTGACAGTCATGAGACTGATTCAAGGATGGTAGCATAGATGCCAGATACTAAGTGACAACCTATGTATAAAATCCCTCTAACAAGGTCGCACTTAACCATGTGTTTGTAACCTTTAACAGGGTTGGCTCCTAACAGGGCTCACTTCAGAAGAGTGAAAATTCGGGGTACCGGTCCCAGTGGTTTTTCCCTTAATAGGGTTTCCACATTAAAATCCTTGTGTTATGTGTGTATGGTTCATTACTTTATTGTTTTACATTCTACATATGCATTTATGGATTGACTGGTATACTCTGCATATTTACTGAGTATTGATAAATATAGTTTACTGGTTATCGGTTATCAAGGAGAATAAGGATAGACAAGGTAAACTGACAGACAGTTATTTGTTTTAAGTATTTCAAAGGCATGCATCTTGTAGGGACTTAATAATTGGAGAAGTATTGATTGGTGGATTAAATTGGATAAATTTTTGAGACCACTGATTCACCCCCCCTCTCAGTTATTACTAACAAACCTATCCGGACTATTCCTAGTAGCTAACCTTACTAGCAAAAAATAGCAAAACACAACTTCTATATTTGAAATTTTGTGGACCTAAAAATATGATATTCTAATATTCATAGGTCATACATTAGAGCAATAAAATTGCAAGCCATCAACACCTTATGCAGAGGAATGTAGAGCATTCTCCCAAGAGGACTTCAAATACCCTTTCCTACATATTCTAGTTTCCCATACTTCTATCTTTTAAATATACCTCGTACTGACTTTCTATCACCACTAGACATTAGAACAACATGTGAGCATACAATAAAATGCTTCAAACACTCTTTCCTGCATATTAGACTTCGTATACTCTTTCCTCCATATCTCTACTTACCATATACAACTCTCCATCTTATAAAATACTGAACACAACTCTTGCACTTCCTTGCATCAGGCATGTTATTGATTATACACAATTCTCCATCAGATACAATATTGAACACAAATCTCATGCTTCTCTACATCAAGTACAACAATGAGCTCATACTTTTCTTTATCAAGTTAACACCAAAGCTTATACACTTCTTCACAAGGTTGTCATCAATGCACACGACATGTTGACATCAATGACAACATTGAACTCATAATGCTAACATTTTTAGACATCTTAATAGATAGTTTGAGGAACATTGAGATGAAATATATTTGAAGAAAATAAAAATCATATATGATAGTGATTGAAAATCACACAACATATTAATTACAACAAAATTTAACACTTAAACTACAGAAAAATCTAGACATTAGAACATCTAGATATAAGTCTAGATGTCTAATTTTCTATCAAAATTCTACAAAATATATTTTCAAAAATATTAAACATTTTTAAAAAACCTTTCATATATAAAAATGGGTTAATAAATTAGTGAAAAAGTGTGTTATTTTTTCACAAATCTTCAATCCCACAAAAGAATTAAAATTTAGAATTTTACTAAGACAAAAAAATTAAAAATTACAAACAACATCAATTTGGAATAATATAACTTGGTCATTGTCAAGAGGCCAAAACACCCTCCTCACGATGCTAAAGGGAAAAGAAAGGAAACTAGAGCAATTAATCTTAACATCAGAAAAATAATAAAGGGGCCTTTATTTTGCCGAGGAAAAATAACGTGTGTAAGGTACAAAAATAATCACATCATACTATATTTTATCAGCCCGTGGTGTCCTTCAATGTAAAATATTATAATTAAACATTGTTCTTTACCAATCATCTAATACGACTCTTCACAACAATGAAACTTGATTTAGAGTAGGATGTGTTATCAATTTTAATCTTAATGTCTATCATTTTTGTTAAGACTAATTTGTTATTGATCTCTCTATCTATGATCAGAATTAAAATTAGTGTGAAAAAATAAATCTTCTTAATCTCTTTTATTTTTCTATTGATATAGTTTCAAGCAAAGCAAAATTGTATACATCATCATATTTTCTATACCTTATAAAGTTTGTGCCTTTAATTTTTTTTCCTTTTATCACCTTGTTTCATATATGCCCTTTTCTCAATACATAATTTTTCTCAATTATAATTTTGAGAATCATGTGCTTTGTAGTTTATTTTTCTATGTCTAAAATGAGTTCCCTTAAAATAATTTCTCTATGCTCCTCTAACTCTTCTTTATTAGATTTCTACTCATAGTTGAAGTCTCATACATTACCATTAGAATCAACAACTCCCTATATGTATATATGCCTATTTCTTATTATCACACATCTTCTATTTTCTATAGGAAAATTTATTTTTTTTAAAAAATTATTTTATATATTAGGAAAAAACAGATTTACAATTGAAAGGCAGTCAAAAGACTGTCAAAGAAGAACATGACAATAAATAGAACAACAGAAACAATGAACTACATGACGACCATAACAACAAGGAATACTAGTACTGTCAAAGAAGAACAAGACAACAAACAAAACAATAGAGACAATAAATTACATGATGACGAGAATCTTCGATACAATAAAGGTATATTTATATTTTAGGTTATTAAATAAATCACTCATATATTTGTATTTCTTATACATACATCACATTTAAGATTTCATGCATGGATGTTGAGGTGGTATAAACTTTCACAAAATTTAATGTGTTGTAAATGAAGGGATTTTTTATACAATTTAAAGGTATAGTTGGAAGTAAACAAATTTATCTTTTTAAGATATATAACTTATTTCTCAAGTATCATAATCTTTTGCGCATATTCTCATTATAATGAAACATATCCTTTCAACTTGGTGGTAACATACATTGTGGTCTTTAATAGACTCAAACAAAAAATATTTTATAATTCATTGATTGAATTCAATAGGTATTTTGGATTTAAACTTCTAGAGTAACTTGGGGGATCAAATATTAGTTCATTTTCTTCTTTAATAATTTTAACAAATTTATCCCATATTTTATTCATACATAAAATTTATAGAATCATTATCATATGGTTCAAGATTTGGTCTCTCATCCTCACTAACCTCTTTATTCACAATCATTTCTTGCATTTATATAGTCTCAATGGAATCATGCCTTCACTACATAACTCTCAATTTGTTAGCCAATGCCACACTATGCTCTTGGATTCTTGACACCTCTTCTTGTATGAATAATATATCTTATATAACAATATAAATATGACATATTATAACCTAAGAATGTTGGGTTATAAATTAGCATATCAATTGTCTATAAATTAGTTGAGCTATCAGTAGACTAGTGCATCAAGAGTTCATTTAATAGAATTTAAGTTTTTTAATAAATAATTTGAAATAATGATAACAAGATTAGATATAATATAATATTTTATTCAAACTATGCATTATTCTCTAAGGCTCATATACAAAGATCATAGATTATAATTCACATATCAAGAATCTCCTTATGCTTAATCTCTCTCATTTAATTGTTGAGACTCTCCATGTTTAATTTTTTAGCTAGATGTATATAGATAAACTTTGTTATGTCATTCAAAACCATAGTAAAACATCATAGGTATGTGTGATAAGGATCAAATAGCACTTATTAAAAGGTTTTAACATATATTACTAGTAAGAATTGTATCATTTCAAAGTTCTAAAATAACCACCTTAGGGTGTATAATGAGACTCAAACCTTAAAAAATGATTATATATTTTACAATAACTTCTTCAAGACAGATATTACTACATTGCTTTAAAAATTGACATGAAATTTAATTTTTTTGAATCTTTGACTCACAACTCAATTATGTCCATTCTAGAATAAAAAATAAACCTTATATTACGATAAATAATATTAAATATGTAGATATGTTGATGACACCTATAAAATGTTAGGTATAAAACATGATGATGCTTGGTTACAAAAGTGGTAATATAAAGCTCAAATCATTACACAATAGTACAATATTACCTGTATAAGAACCCTGATGACAAAATGTATTTGGACATGAAAAGAACAATAATACTATAGTAAAAATAAAAAATTGTAGAAGAGAAACACATATCATTTTTTTTAGCGATATGAGATTGTTGGATGCTTAAGATGCTCATGTATCAAATGAATCAGGTACGAGTGCAGTATTTTAGAGAAAAAAAATTAGTAAATAATATGATCTTGAGTTAGTTTCATCTACACACATCCTTATGGTATAGTCTTAATATTTAATTACTTGTTTCTTATCCATCTCAATTATCTTTGTTAGTTTTGTAGGAATACAAATTTCTCTTTTGTTTTTATAATATTGGCTCTATCTAATCTCTTTAGCTAGCTTTTATATTTTGGCTCGAAGGAGAAATCTATTGACGCGTGTTGGGGTATTATTTTTGAGCAAATTCTTTATTCAATTTAAACTATTGAAGATTAATCAAAGAGAACATCACAAATCATTAATTAAACCATCAACATTTCATCACCAACTTATAACAACATCTCAAACATAACTATATGATTTATTGTTGTCTTCAATCATTTTCACTAAACCATTAAATCACTAATATAATTTGAAGACAAAAATGAATGAACTTAGCTTATTTAGTTCTTAAATATTTGGGTGAGATTACTCTTACACAAAAATAGGTTTTAGATAATAAGGATAATACACTTGAGGTGTCAATTTCCATGTGTATCATTTCTATATGCAAAATTCAGATTAATGAGCATGTAGATTAATTTGAAGGACATGAAAGTGAGTCAAAATATCAACACCAAATTTATTGATACTTTTTAAAATTATTTTTAAAATACTAATACATTTTCCATATAGTTGTAGCTCAATTAGTTGAATACAATTGGTGGGGATAATGACATGTGATCTAGAAGTCATCCACCAAGGTTCAAACCCTTGGAGCTATGTTCAGACCAAGTTCGTCACCTAGGTCAATTTGACAGGCTGGACCCCTATATATTGTTGCTTAGCCGAAGGCGGCTTGTAGTTTAGACATCTACTTTCTCATGTAGTTGTAATCCACTATATAAAGATGACATTCATATATACTGACACGTTTCCATATAAAAAAATACAAATACATTTGCAAATCAAACAATACTACTTATTATATAAAGTTTTCATCACATTTAAAAATAAACATTATTATTATTATATATATTAGTTATTTTCCTATACATTGTTCTACCATTCAATAAAATACTAAACTTCATCATTGATGTCACCACTTATTTCACATCATTGGTGTGGGTACTTATCAAATTTTATGTCGTTGCTTGGAGCAACTTCCTTGGACTTAAAAATGGCCTTCTAGTATACACATTTTCTTATTACATAGGCTTTAAAAGGGAACAATTTTGTTGTATAAACGACCCATTTTAACAAGCGAATTAGTTGGGTTTACTTTGGTGGGGCATTTTCTCAATAATTTATGAGAAGATGGATACCATGTGAAAAGAGATGTTTTATAGGAGTCATTTGAAATGGAGCCCCATGTGAAAGAGTCCTTTACTCATATTCTTCATTATGACCCTAGAAAAGACCTCCAAAAGCCAAATTTAATCTTGAGGCTGTTTTTGAATATGTCATATTAAAAGGAATAATAATAGGGGTCAAAATCACCTTAAAGGAAGAAGAATAAGGTAGCAACTTAGAAAAAACACTGTGTGCCAACTAATATCAAATCAAAGTGATAATGAACTTCAAAGCACCTTACATGTGAGACAACTAGACATCAAAATCGCTCATATTCCAAATAATCTTAGAAAATTTCTTATAGTTGTCTCCTCCATCTCGAATACCAAAGAAGATACTATTCTAGATAATAAAACAAAGACTAGATAATGAATCAAAGGATAATGATCTAGCTATCAATGTTCTTTGCCTTGATTTTACATGAGGACACATGTTATAAAGAACCACTTTATTTTACACTTTTTTCTTATGGGTATCTTATACCATTGGTCCACTTACACATTTTCAAGAAAATGGGACATGATGAAGAGGGATGATATACAAACTGAACATTATGAATAGTATTCCTTCCTTTTAAAATTTAATCCTCACTCAAAAGTCTACTGGATCATCATAGCCCTATAAAATAAATAGAAATAATTGCAATATTTCTCTTTGCAATCATTTATAGGCCCTACAATTCATGGTGGCATCCACAAAGGAGTTCATAAAAGATTAGGAAAAGACCCTAAAGATTCTCTCATCAAAGATAATAGTTGCCCTTGTAGTCTTTCCTTGCAAACATAAGAATATTTTAAAGACCCTGAAGCAACAAAGCCAAAAGTTGTGAATAGTTCTTCATTGACTTGTATAATTGCTTCCCTTGAAAACAATAGAGATAGTTGTAGTATGAAAAGATTTTCTATACTCATAGATATAAGATATTCGTAGATAAGTGAAGGACAAGGACATGCCTTTTAAAAGATACATTTGCTCATAATCTATCCAATATTAACATTCTAGACTTAATACAATCTTCTAAATAGATAAAGTGTAGAACGTCAATAGTACAATTTTACACATGATACACAAACATATGGTAATATTATATAGATCATCAAAGGTTTCTTTTGGTTTATTGATAAATTTAATTAATATTATTAGTTTTATTTTAAATTTGGTTTTCTGATTTAGAAATTATAATATGGTTAGAGTGATAAAATAACATATATTAATATATATGAATAGAATTATTTTAGAAATAATAAAATGAGATTGTGGAAATAATTTTAGACATTAAACAAATAAACTATTGATGTTTAGCTTGCAATTTAATGTAGATTTGGTGTTTCAAAAGTTTTAGTTCAATTTGTTAATGTATTATAAAAAGAATGTTTGTTTCAAAAAATATATATTATGTTTATTATTTGAGGTCAAATTCATACTTATAAATATGAAATATGTACCTATAGATTTGACATTGCCTACATATTACGTATTTTTGTAAATATAATTTTGAAAAAATTTGTCACTGAAAATATTATTATTTCAATGTCAACTACATGTGTTTGGAAAAAAGTGGTGTTAATACACATTATCTTAAGAGTTTAGTGGGTGTAGATTTTATCTATCACAACCTTCATCCATATCAGCATGAAGAAGATCTAAGGTTGTACAAAAGTGATGGTGTAAGTAGAAATGAGAAAAACTAAAAATATAATTTTTCAGTATTTTTGTATGTTTTATTAATTTACATTTTCAAAGGTCCTCAGAGAAAAATTCAAGGTCAAAATTGATGTCTGTCTCTTAATACAATTTACCAAAGACATTATGTTAAGGGATTGAATTTAGATCTCTTGAAGACCTTTCCAAGAGTGCATGTTGTTCTAAATTTTAAGCATTGAGCAAATAGTTATGACCCCGCGAAGTTGGGATAACCAAGTACGTCATGCTTCGCCAAAAAACCTTAAGAGAACAAGGTATAATACATGCACAATATTTTTTTTTGAAACATGCACATGCAACAATAATAGCAAGAGTGCACAACCATGATATACAACGCTACATTAAACATTAACATTCATAAAACAATCATTTACTCTACCATCATAAACATCACTTAAGCAATAAAGGTAGAAGACATTTTGATCTCAAGGGTTCCATGGCCACAACGTAACGAGAACATTACACAATGCCATTAGAGAGATCATACAAACATTCACAAGCCTCTCAACTTTTTGTGGATCTCTTAGCCGTGATCTTTGACTTAAAGGCTAGGTTCACTCCAGGGGTTGTCTAGGCAAGGTTTGAATTTGAGAAATATAATCAATAAACACAATAAACAAGGTCAATATTTGAATATGAATGTATCAAAATGAACACAAGGATAATGTGTAACTGAATCATAAACATATTTTTGCACAAACCAAGAAGATTAACAAAATATTATAAATGCGTAGTTCTGCAGTCAGGGTTGTGTAGGATTCGAGTACATTTGCAAAGAAGTAGAGGACATGAATACGAATATATCAAAATCACCACAAGGAAAATGGGCACTGGCTATGGGGCACAATATTTGCACCCGCCCCAGGTCAAATAAGCACATCCGGCCTATGCCTTGCCTTTCGCACGACAAAGGCCATTATTATGGGGGTGTTGTTGGAATGCGCGCCTCTTCCCATCTTGGGTGTTGCGTAGAGTTTGGGAAGTGGGAGGTGGGGTCGCCACCTTCCCACTTGAATTTAATTTTTTTCTTAACGTTTTTATTATTATTTTATCATAATTTTTTAATAATTATATATTTATAGTTATGTTTAGTTTAAAATTTATTTGTAAATTATATATATATATATATATATATATATATATATATATATATAAAAGTTTAATAATATGTATTAATTAATATAAATATATATGTTGCTTTTCTTATTATCTATTTTTTAGTAAATAGATAATTATAATAAATGTGTTAATTATTATTGGTTATTAATATAACTATATTTTATCTTCTATTTATTTTTATTTTTAGGCATTAAATCTATTTAATTTATATATTTTTTTCTTTTTGAGTGGAATTAATTTGGAATGGGCGTATAATTTTATTCTTACAAATATATTTGAAGTTAATATAGAGTATTATTAACTTGATAGAGTTTGTGTTTATTTTTTTATGGACATGTTATACATTATATGTAATATCATCCAAAAAAATTCAAATAATTATTTTATATAAATTTTGAGTAAGTAAAATAATTGTATGATCTATGGGTTTATGTTATACCTTTATGTGTCAAATATTACCTCTAGGTTAGATTTCTATGATAAATCATGGAGTAAATAGTAGGGTTCATGTTAGGAATATGATTATAAATATGGTTATAATTATGATTAGGGTTAGAATTGAAATTAGGATTAGAGGTAGAATTATAAATAGAGTTATGTTAAGGATTATGATTAATATGGTACAAATATTGTTTCCCGTAGTCTAACTAATTATTTTACTTACTCAAAATTTATATATTTTAACGTATAGCATGTCCATAAAAAAACAACCCCAAAGATATAATGTATAACATGTCCAATTAAAAAACAAACAACTAACTCTATCAAGTTAATAATACTCTATATTAACCACAAATATATTTAGTAAAAATAAAACTAAACACCCATTCTAAATGAATTCCACTCAAAAAGAAAAAAAAAAAGGTTTAATGACTAAAAATAAGTAGAAGATAAAACATAATTAATATTATTAACCAATAATAATTAACAAATTTATTATAATTATATGTTTACTAAAAAATTAGATAATAAGAAAAACAACACACACACACACACACACACACACACACAATTTACAAATTAATTTTAAACTAAACACAAATATAAATATGTAATTATTAACAAACTATGATAAAATAATAATAAAAAACTTTTAAAAAAATTAAATTCAAGTAGGAAGGTGGCAGCCCCACCTCCCACTTCCCAAACTCTACGCAACACCCAAGATGGGAAGAGGCACACATTCCAACCGCACCCGCATAATAATGGCCTCAACCATGCAAAAGGCAAGGCATAGGCGAGCTGGGATGATTTGACCTAGGGCCGGGTGCAAATATTGTGCCCCATAGCCAGTGTCGAGGACATTTGCCTAGCAATATCTACACATATTCATAGGGGAAACGTATATATGTGTAGCTTTGAGAACACATGTGCATAAAATATGGATGAATGTATAAAATTTAAGGGTATATGCACAGGAGCAATGAAAACTAGGGGAAGGTAAAGTTTCAAAGTCCTAACACTTGGTTTAGGTCATCATGAGATCATTTGTCAGTCTGGGAGATATCGAGAGCATAAAAGTAATCACATATACATTCATTAGGTACTCCAATACATAAATTACATCAATACAGAGCATACAACTACGCTAATTGAAGCAACCCCATTCAATATACATAAGTACAAGAATATACATCATTAAGGAGTCATTAAGTACTGATAAGTGATTACATCCATTCAATAACATCATGGTATTTTTTTACACCATTACATGAACATAAATCTATGCTACCAAAGTGGCAACCAAATCCAATGTACGAATATGCAAGGATATAATTGCAAGGGTAAGATCATCATGGTGTCACAAGTCTAGAAGGTGTGAAAATGTAATCTGGGACCGCTTTTCACCTATACACTAGTACCCAATGATGGTTGGTCATGCCACTTGACCACAAGGAACCCTCTGACCCTCTCCCACTCTACTCACACATATAACCATGTGGCCTATTTACACAAGAAAGGCTATACCATAGGGTATACACATATACAATTCCACAACACCACACAATCCACAAGAGGATTGATCATCCAAAATCTAAGATACCACACACACACACACGTATAGGTACACCACAAACAAGGTCAAGGTATCACCACCATGAAAGACATAGGAACTCAACATCATAAGACCACCATCTCATTGATAAATCTGAGTGGGTGCACAATCCAAGATTGAGAGTGTTATCACATGGCCATTTGGCCCACACGGTGCCAAATAATCCTATTATAAAGATGAGGAGCTTGACATATTGGTAATTGTAGGCCTTCTTCACTACACCTGTGACTAATGAGATCCCACAAGGAACGTAGGAGGTATCTATGACTAGTACCTAGGTCCTCTATGGTCGGTACATCCAAGTTCATAAATCCATGCTTATCTTGATTAAATGTGTTAACCTAATTAATTTTATTATATTATCACTTGATTAAGAACTCTGTAATGGACTACCCTAGTGGCCCCTTTGTGCCCTAGTCCCCCCATTGAGAGCCACTCCCAAGGTTGGCTTCACATCCACTTAAGCACACACACAAATGGAACTCAAGAGGTCTTATCATATCCAAGAAAGCATGGATAAATTTTGTTGTATGCCTCAGTAATCATACAACCATCTCATCCATGCAATGTGATTTAATGGTTCTCACATGTACACATACAAGAGCCAATTTTTCACAATTTCAAGCCTACTCAAGCACAATTAAGACTTCAAGAAGGGTGGAATACAAGAACAATACATATATGGACTTTCCATTTCCCTCACATAACCACAAAAATGCACTTTCAAATTGAAAACATCACCCATGGAAACATAAAGAATACAACTAAGATAAGGGCTTCCCAAGCCAAAATTCATAAAAAAAATCAACTCCCAAATTTCAAAAAAACAAGAAAACCCATTTGACCCCAAGTATAATACATCCCAAAAATGAAATATTCTTATCCAAAATCATAAGCATGAAATATCCAACTCTAAAAATGTTCAAAACCCTCATATTCAATAATGCATCTAATAAAAACATGAAGTCCCAAATTTCCTTCTGCAAGTATGTTAAATCATCCATAATAATCACAAATTAAAGCACTAAGAACAATTTTAAGCAATCAAAATGGAATTTTAAACAAGAATTAGTGAAAGAGATCAAGCATACTTCACAAGTTCAAAAAAAACCTCAAATCAATTGCCAATTGAACGATTCTTCACCAAATGAGTTGAAATTTTGAAGAGATGGAGGAATTGAACCAAGAACAAAAAAATCCAATGCCCATAAAATTTCACCATAAAAAATCTACCCTCTCATTCAAATTTGAAATTTCATGGAGTTTTCTGTGAAAACTCTTCAAAAATAATATAAAAACCAAGTTATCAAAAATGAAATAAAAGTCACTTTTATGAAATCCCCAAAATGACTTAAAACTCAAAATGAAATATTAAACTATACTAATCATAAAATTTCATCATTAAATAACTAATTATAAAATCCCTCAATAAAAAATATTAAAATCTCAATATAACAAAATCCCTTTAAAACCTAGCCAACCACAACAATTATGCCCAAATCATTGACCGGTTCCACTAAATAACATAGGCGCACATATAAGGGAAATAATTACAATAGAACATGGAGACTTGACATATAATACACCAAATTTATACATTCTAGAATAGTGGAGCATTGCCACACAACCACTGGTGGTTGTTTATACATATTAGGAAAACTATCATCTAAAAGTTAGAATGAGAATTTTAGCTAAATACAAATTGACCGCATGACTACCTCCAATTTAACCACCATAACGGTTATAAATTTTATTTTAGGCACGCTTAGACCTGCCAATTTAGGTGAAGTCAATACCTGGTACCTGTCCATGTTAGTAGAATAACTAAATCACACAGAGAGATAAATATCATATCGTGGTAACAAGTAGTGAAGGTGACACAGTCAAGGTAGGAGGGTCCAAGGAAATGAAAAATCCAACCTTGCAAAAAGAGTTACACATCAGAAACTCAAATATTTCATGAAGCAATACATTGATCTAGAGTATGGAACACACATGCAACCCTTTCATTAATAGGTAAAAAAATTACAAAGCTCTGCAATAGCAGTCAACATGCCTAACTCAAATTCCAAGGACTTATCACAAATAAACTAACTTATTATTCTTGACCTATGATTGTAAAAGCCTCCTTCAAAGCCCTATCTTACAACCTTTGATCTCTAGCTTCTGTCCCCAATACAAGGACCAAGATCCAAGCTAAATACATGACCGCAACTTAACAGGTCGGCCTCAAGATTACATTTCCCAAGAGAAACAAAATCTATTACCAACTAACTCCAGTCGGCCTCTGATAAAAGATATTTAACTAACAAAAACATCACAAGGAGCGATCATGCAAAAAAGTTAGCCAAAAATGTAGCTACATAGGAAAATGAGCCATCAACACTGCTGAACAAGGAAATCCAACCAACGATTCAAGCACTGACCTATACAAGAACATGAAGAACGCATTCTAAACACAACCAAAAAATCCATCATAACTTCAGGCGTGATACTCCAAATGAGTTGTGATCACAGAGCAAGCTTCCTAATGATCTATAGAATAAAAATCTATGACCACAACTACTAAGTATATGTATAACTTGACCGCGACAGAAAACATAGCAACCGATGATCAAGAGCATAAAATTTCAAATGTTTTTGGTTGATGCAAGATTGCAATGAACCCAAGATGCTCCTACATCAGACACCTGAGGTTATTTGAAAAGTGAGCCTCTCACTTTTCTAAGATGAAGGAAAACCAAATCATTTTAACTCCACCTGAGAAATCCCTGAAGAATCCTCAGCCGATCTATTCTTCCACTTAACTAGATATTCCTCATACTACTTTCCTCTAGTGCTTCAACCAATTTTGGTATCCAAGATCTATTCAACCTCTTCTTTTTGTTTCTTAGGACACTATAATTCACTCTTTGATCCATATCCTTCACTGCTATCCATTTTATGATATTCATACAAGTCTCCTATGTTGAATATACTTGATATGTCCATGTTCTTTGGTAACTCAATTTCATAAGCATTCCCTCATTCAAACTTCCTCATGATCTTACAAGGTCCAAACTTCTTTATCTTCAACTTGCTATAAGTACCAACTGGAAATCAACTTTTTCTCAAGAAAACCATCACTTTATCTCCAACTTCCAACTCCTTATGTTTCCTCTTTCTATAAGCTCTCTCCTTATACTTATCATTCAAGCCTTCCAAATGTTCCTTAACTCTATCATGAAAATCCTTCATATAATCAGTAAATGGTTCTACTTCAACACTCCTATTTTATTTAACATTGATATCCCTCAATTGTGTCACTTTGTTAGGATGTAAACCATAAAAAAAATCAAAAGGTTTTCTCCTCGTACTCCTATTCACTAAATTATTATAAGAAAACTCAGCTTGTGCCAAAACAAAATCCCAATTACCTACCTTCTCACCAACCAAGCATCTCAATAAATTACCCAAGCTCCTATTAACAACTTCAGTCTATCCATCAGCCTGTGGGTGAAATGTAGAACTAAACTTCAATTCTGTGTTAAGCTTCCTTCAAAGTGTCCTCCAAAAATATCCAAGAAACTTAGTATCCCTATCTGAAACAATGGTCTTAGGCAACCCATGTAATCTGACAATATCCTTGAAAAAAAATCAGCTATATGTACTACATCTGATGTCTTCTTATATAGAATGAAATGAGCCATCTTTGAGAACCTATCAACCACCACAAACATTGAATCATTAACTCTTTGAGTTTTTGGAAAACCAAGCAAAAAGTCCATGGTAATCTCCTCCCAAGGATTTTTTGGTACAGGAAATGGTGTCTACAATCCAGTATTCTGACTACTGCCTTTTGCAACTTGACAAATCCTGCACTTCTGAATAAAATTCCTAACATCCTTATGAATCTGCAGCCAATAATACTGCTCCTTGATAACTCCCACTGTCTTATCAATCCCAAAGTGTCCAGCTAATCCTCCAAAATGTTTCTCCTTAATCAAACTTTCCCTCATAGATCCTCTTGGTATACATATTTAAACTACTTTGAACAACAATCCATCCAGTATGAAATAATCCAACAAAGAACCATCGGTAACCAAAGGTTCTTTACAAGATTTCCAAGGTTCAAAAAAATCAAGATCATCCTTATACAAAATCTTCAATTCATCAAATCCAAGCACTGTCACATTCATCTTTGTCATAATATTCCTTCGTCTACTAAGAGCATCAAAAACTTTGTTAGACTTACCAAATCCTATGCTTCAACACAAATGAGTAACTCTGTAAGAATTTAACCCATCTCATATGTCTCTAATTCAACTTAGTCTGACTATGCAAATACTGTAAACCCTGATGATCAGTATACAACACAAAATCCTTAGGAAATAAGTAATATCATCACTTCTTCAAAGATTTAACAATAGCATAAAATTATTGATCATAAACATAATACTTTCTCCTTGCATCATTCAAATTTTCACTAAATTAAGAAATCAGTCTACCTTCTTGACTCAGTACTGCTCCGATTGCACTTCCACTAGCATCACAATCTACCTGAAATAAATTAAAAAAATATGGTAGTGCTAAGATAGGTTGTTCATTTACCTTTTGCTTCAACAAATCAAAGCTTCTTTGTGCTCTGTGTGTCCCCTTGAATTCCTTCTTATCTCCTCTCATTGTCTTAGTCATAGTATTGCAAACATAACTAAATTTCCTAATGAACTTCCTATAAAAAATTGCCAAGCTATGAAATGATCTTACCTCACTAACACTTTCAAGTTCAGGCCATTCAAAAATTTCTCTAACCTTCTCAGTATCCATCTTCAATCCTTTAGTAGAAATCACAAATCCAAGGTATACAAGTTCATTCTTCGTAAAAGTACACTTCTTCAAATTTATCAACAATTTCTCATCTCTCAAAATCTACAATACTTCTCTTACATGCAACATGTGTTGCTCTTTTGTCTTACAGAAAATCACAATGTCATCCAAATAAACTATAACAAAATTATCCAAAAATTCCTTCAACACTTCATTCATAAACCTCATGAAAGTACTAGGTGCATTAGACAAACCAAAAGGCATTACTAACCACTCATACAAACCTTCTTTAGTCTTAAAGGTAGTCTTACACTCATCACCTTCACTTATTCTGATCTAATGATAACCACTCTTCAAATCAATCTTTGTGAAATACTTAGCTCCAATCAAGAAATCCATTATGTCATCCATCCTAGGTAAAGGAAACTGATACTTGATAGTAATCTTGTTTATTTCTCTTGAATCTGTACACATCCTCCATTGTCCATCCTTATTAGGTGCCAATACTACAGGGACTGCACAAGGAATCAAAATTTCTTTGATTAATCATTTCTGCAACAACTCATTTACTTTTATATTCAACTCTTCATTCTTTGTTGGTGTTAACCGGTGAGCTTCTTTATTAGGTAAACTAGCTCCAAGAATTAGATCCATGCAATGACTAATACTCCTAACCAGTGGCAAACCATCGGGTACATTACCTAAAATCACATTTGCATGCTCATCCAACATGTCCTTAATCTCCTCAGGGTATTCACCACTAAGATCTACATCTGCATTATTCCTTAGAACAATAGAAAAACAAACATTCACAAGTCTCATACCTTCCAAGAATTTCCTTCCATCAACCATGCAAATTCTAGCACTGGTACAAATTTCCCCTTTAAAAGGTTCCTCCAAAGGCATCAATCTTTGTTTCATACCATTAGCCACAAAAGTATATGTATTTCTTCTTCCATCATGTATAGCCTGTCTATCATATTGCCAAGGCCTACCCAACAAAACATGACATATATCCATAGGCATTATATCACACAAGAATTCATCATGATATTTCCCTATTTTCAACTTAACCCAACATTGTTCACTTACCAACACCTTGTGATCATCTTTTATCCATGCAATCTCATAGGGTTTGGAATGTTTCAATCTCTTCAAGTAAAAATTGTCTACTATTTCCTCAGATACCAAATTCTTAGAACTACCACCATCAATAAACACATTACATACCTTACCAATAACAAGACATCTAGTTTGGAACAGGTTCTTTCTTTGCCAAGATTTCTCAATATTTTAATCATGGTAAGGTTTTTGTCATGATTAATGTCTCTCCCTTCTCAGCCTGATTATTGTTAACCGATTAAGAAGATCCCTCTTCTTCCACAAGATTTTTCCTTCTTCTTCTTTCATATCCACTTTGGTTGCATTCAAAGGCCCTATGACCTTCTCCACCACACTTGAAACAAGTTCCTTTAAACACCATTTTATCATCTCTTCGATAACCCTCATTCCTACAGCCACCTCTATGAGAATTCCTTTCAGGAGGCTTCTCCTCTATCTTCCCTTTATCAGAGTCACCAACTGATCTACCACCTTGGCCTCTCTGGAATCTTCCACCTCTGCCCATTTGTCTTTGTTCATGTCTTCAACTTAGCTCGTCTTTAGCCTTTAGGGCATACTGGTAAGCATCTTCCACATTCCCAATCTTGATCATACTAAGCTCTTCTTGTATTAACATCTGCAAACCATTAAAATATCTTTCAACTCTCTCTACTCCATCCTCCTTAAATCCAGATCTGATATCCAACTTCTAAAACTCCTCGGTGTACTATTTCACATTCATCTCCTTTTGTCTCAAATTCTACAACCTTTTGATCAAAGTGACCTAATAATCAAAGGGTAATAAATTTTCCTTGATCTTATTTTCCATCCTATCCCAAGATTTGATCTTCTCATTAGCTCTACTCCTATCATTCTGCAAATGATCCTACCAAAGTGAAGCATGACCTCTTAACTTAGTACATGAATAGTTTACCTTCTTATCCTCATCAGTACCCTCAAAATAAAAATACTTGTCCATAGCTGAGATCCAATCCAACAACTCATCTCCATCCAATCATCCATCATAATCTGGTGTATTAAAATGTGGTCTTGTATTAACCCTCATAAGATCCCTAATAAACCTCTCTTCTCCTTGATCCACTTCAGGTTGCTCTAGGCCTTCTCCTTCAATTTTTTCTTGAACTTCTTCTTCAACATCACTTACTTCTTCAATATGTCGACCTCTCCTCTGGTTTATTTCCACCACCTCCAATCTGGCATAAATCTATCTCAACATTTCAAAAACATTAGGGTACGCACCTCATCCACCTCTAGCACCTCTCATATCCATCTTCGATGATTCCTCTACAACCGCAAGTCAGATCCTTATTCTGCTACCCCATGAAAAACCAAATCAGGAACCACACACTCAGGAGACAAGATCTATTCAACACGATCGAAAACCTTCACTCTGATATCTATTGAAGTAGTCAAGGTAGGAGGGTCCAAGAAAATAAATAATCCAACCCTGCAGTAAGAGTTACACAACATAAACTCAAAGATTTCAAGAAGCAATACACAGATCTAGAATATGGATCACACATGCAAACCTTTCAATAATAGGTAAAATAATTACAAAGCTCTACAATAGCTATCAACATGCCCAACTCAAATGTCGGGGACTTATCACAAAGAAACTAACTTATTCATTGTGACCTACGACTATAACATCCTCCTTCAAATCCCTATATTAAAGCCTTCAATCTATAGCTTCCATCCCCAAAACAAGGACCAAGATCCAACCTAAATACACGATCGCAACTTAATAGGTCGGCCTCAAGATTACATTTCCCAAGAGAAACAAAATGTGTTACCAATTAACTCCATTTGGCCTCTGATCAAATATCTTTAACCAAAAAAAATCACAAGGAACGATCATACAAACAAGTTAGCCAAACACACAACTACATAGGAAAATGAGCCATCAGTGCCTACCAGACAAGGAAATCCAACCAACAATTCAAGCACTAACCAGTGCAAGAAAATGAAGAACACATTCTAAACACAACCAAAGAATCTAGCATAGCTTTAGGTGTGATACTCCAAATGAGTTTTAATCATAGGAAAAGCTTCCTAATGATTTTCAGAACACAAATCTACGACCGCAACCGCTAAGGATCTGTAGAAGTCGACCGCAACAGAAAACACAACAATTGGTGATCAAGAATAGAAAACTTAAAAATATTTTTAGTTGATTCAAGATTGCAATGAACCCAAGATGCTCCTGCATCATAAGGGGACCAACACATCATCTAGGCTATAACATGAATTCATCCCTCTTCATACAAACACATCATACAAAATCAATAAGAAGCAATAACCCAAGGATACTAGTGAGTGAACACCAGTAACTCATAAACAAGTGAATAATCATCATCATTTATCATAAGGAAACATATACACTAATCACATAACACAAACAAGTCCATCTCATCATATATTGACAACATCATTGTATCACTAATTGTGACACTATCATTAATCACATAAAGTTTAATGCACATATAAAATACTGAGTCCATCAACATAGCATAGAAGAAATTACACTAGATCATAGAAATATAAGAGCACTTTTAGTTTTTAAAATCAAAACATCATTATAAATATATGAATGTATCCAGACATCATCATATAACATCATGGCATATAATGACATACACATCATACATATATGATCACTATTGAAACACCTGAATAATAACCTACTCGCATCGGTAATGACATCATATGTACAAAATAATATATCAATAATTGAGCACATGACACAAAACCTAAGAGTCTAGCTCAGATTAGAAGAATAAACATAGAGGAATGTAGGCATGGTAGGCACTATAAAGTGGCAAATCAGAGTAATTTCTAGTAAGTCTATGGTCTCCTCTACATCCAATGTCATGATGGGACACATGTTAGTATCCCACTTAATCCCAAAGGTGATAAAGACCTATCTTTGAGTGCACCTGTTGATGTACCATGTGTCATAAGTACACATCCTCAACCCAAATTCAAAGGGAGAAGCTCCAAAAACTCCAACCATTTCGACACATGTACCGACCAAAGTCATGTCAGTCAAGGAACCCATGGTACCCACATCCTCCAAGGAAATACACCACCATTTTCAGCCATCAATGCATTTTGATGGAATTTTTGATACGACCATCGAAGAGACTAATCACTACAAGTGAAACTGAGAAGTCTCTTTACAATGCCTACGAGAAAATTGAGATAGAGTATGGTTGCCACCATGAGTTCTACACACACTGGATTTGCAGGAGCCCTTTTCAACCACATTTATGAGTTTCAACTTAAGATAATTGTTTTCCCTATATAAGACCATGGGCACATTGTAATAAGAAGTTCTAGATATAGTTAGAAATTTGGAGTTAGTTTTGGGGGTTTCTTTCCTAGAGGAAATTCTTGGGAATTGTGTTCACCACATTTAGAAGAAAACTAAGAAAATAGCTATTGTATCATTCTTGGACCTTAGCTTTGTAGTCATATTATTAATGAAAGAAAACACATTAAAATATGTCTATTATTACTTTTACTGTGTGTTTTCTCTATTTTTGTGAATAATCTGAGGTTTTGTGCCATGTTAGAGGGACATAGCTATCATCTTTCATTTCAGGATTTTATAATTTTATCATAGATGAACAATATGTTGAACCATGTTTTACATTCTTTCAATTATTTGTGATGTTTATGCTCTAGAGATATACTATGCCATTTGGTGAGCAATATTCGCACTAAATGACCTGTCTTCTGAATAATAGGAACAATACCTTCAGGCCTTAAAGGGTGCTTCTCAAAGAGATTTTTGAATATTTTGCACTATGTTTATTAGACTTTTTCATCTTGTTCTCTCTTCATTAATGAAGAGCCTATGATACTCAATGCCCAATGTTTCGGCATTCTTTATTCTTTTTATTTCAACAAGGAAGATACATACTGTTGTATGGTATCCACCTCCTTGTCTTGAGTTGTGTTGGTACTCAAAAAATACAAGGTTTTTGAGTACCTTGTTAAAAACTTTGCATTTTGGCCCAATATGAGTACTTTTGAGCCTTTTTGCCCAAATGCAATTCTGAAGTTTTTCATGCATATTAGGTGTTCATCACCCTTGTTTAGGCATAAGAAGATATCCCAGATTGTCAAATTCAAGTTTTGAGTCATTTAGTGATGTCTTGTTTTGAGCACTTGTCCTTTTTGCATATGTTGATTATAGTATCAAATTGTTGTAACTTGCCTATTTTACATCTGAATATCTTGCATCCTCTTAGGTTTTATGGGTCACTACTTTGGGAATGTTTACCATGTATGAAAAAGAACTTATGCTTTAAAATCCTAAGTCACTTTGAATTCATTTGATAAGTTTTTCAGTTTCCCCAAAGTTGGTCTTGCAAAACTGTCTTGTTTCTCTATTTTGACCAGATTGTTGAATAGCCCACTTTGAGGTCTTCCAAGATGTATCCAGTTGAATGCACTGCATAATTGAGTTTTCCCTTGCATTATAAACTTGGAAGTGTACCTTCCCAAAGATTTTCAGATTCCTGCCAATCCAGTTATCCACTTTGCCAGAGCCTTTCCTTTTCCAATTTATTAAGTTTCACTGAATGTGCAGAATCCAGATTCAAGTGACCTACTTTGTGATTTCCTTGTTTGCACCCGGTCCATGGTCAAGAATAATTTAATTTTGTTCTACATTCTAGACCTGGAAGTGAACTTCTTTGAAGATTTTCAAACTTTGGTCAATCCAGTTGATCATTTTTCCATGCTATTTCCAAATCAAGTTTATGCATTTTCACTGTGTTAAAGTTCAGAAAAGTGTTTAAGTGCTAACTTTATAGATTAGTATTGGTTGATGAGTTCTTCATTAGAGAAAGTTACTTGAATATCTATATTCCATGTGTGAAGGTGAATCCTATTCCAGAGGTTCAGATTCTAAAGAATCATTCTTGATGAGTTTTTGAATTCAAACTTGAAGGAGTTTTGTGCAGTTTGCAATGTTGAACAGAATAAAGTTTACAAAATGGTCATTTTCATAGAATGATAACTTTTTGTCTCAAAGTTTTTTTCAAGAACAAATTGTGGCACCATTCTCATTGCATGTGGATGTACTACTGTGAACAATGGTGTCTACGCATTTGAAATAAATACAAAATATTTTCAAAACTTCCAACCAGCACATTGCAAAAGAATTCAAAGGGAGTTCCTATGTAGCATTTGAAGAGGGAAAGGAATCATTTCAAGGAGGAGGCTGCATTATTGCACTGCAAATTCAATGGCATCAGAGGGATATGTATTGAAATGTGGAGTCAGAAACAAGGCAAATGTAAAGGACAAAAGGGATGCCTGTGCAGATCTTCTTGGGAGTTTTAAAACTTTACAAGCTTTCAAAAAATGCAATGGAGGGGAGATGTTACCCAGCACATGGAGGACATTTTCAACATTTAAAACATTAAAATTAGAACAATGCAAAAAGGGAAAAATTAAATAAAAATTTTGCAAACACGAATTTTCCAGAGACAGAAGAATAGTCATATTATGAGGGGCATAACTTCCAATTCAACCGTTGGATCAAGCTCATTTTTGGATATGCTGTCAAAAATCTAATTCTCCAGATTCTCACCAGAGAGATTTTCCAAATTCTTCTTGGTTCGTAAGATACAGTCGCCTGTGTGCAGCACTATCTAAGCTTCCCATAAAAGTCACAAAACACATTATCCCACATTGACTGGGTTTGCATTTTTCTTAGCATTTATATACTAAAATGCTTGTATTGTGAAATAAGAAAGAAGCCCAGAGGCTTATGGTGGGCTCTTTGGCTGGAGGGCTAAATGCATGGTGGGTCCCCCAAATTTTGGCACCCAGATTTCAAAATGGCTTTAAAAACCTTGGGGATTTATCCCACATTGACCCTGTAATGCAAATTCGAGATGTTTATAAGCCACAACACAAACATATGATTTTGAAGACAAAGAGGAAGCTATCCATGGGTGGATGGTGACTGGTGCCTCGATTTCCATGCCCGTGACTGAAGATAAATAAATTTTGCAGACAGGTGGTGACCAGATGGCAGTGATGACATGGAAAAGGTGACACGTGGCATCCGGTCGTGAAGTCGGGAGAAGGATTAGAGATAAACCGTGAAAATCCAGAGAATAAGAGACTAACTGCTGAGTTAGCCACCAGATGCTAGTCGTGAGGTCACCGGATGCTAGCAGTCAATGCAAAAAGATCATGAGATCATGAGACTGTGGTCGCGAGGTCACGTGATGTCAAAGCTAAACTGCTAGATATTCAGAGACAAGGAGACTAAAGCTAGTCTCCAAGTCTCCAAATTAAGCCATAGTTAGGGAAGATATCAGGAGACTAAGAGACAAAGAGTAAAAGTGAACCTGGAGTTAAAAGGTGAGTTAAAAACCAGTTAGGAGCAACCAGCCAGTGCATGACACATGTCAATCTCGGGTGAATTCTGGGCAAAAAATGCAAAAAATAAAGATTTTCAAAGTGATTTAAATACTGTGCAAAGTTGAAAGGTTGAAATGAATAGTTTGCAAAAGTAATTTATTTGCAAGTCTTGAAAAATGTATTCCCAGAGGTTTTTTTGAAGACAGTGGAAAATCAGATTTTTGCAAGATGTGATCAGATTCAGAGAAAATATTTAGAAAATAAAATCAGATACTTGTAGAGAATAAAGATGAGAATGATTTGCACAGAGGGATGAAACAAAATGCATGATATTTTATTGCAAATTTTGAGAAGGAAGCTTTCATAAAGGATATTTGAAAGGGTAAATGAGGCAGACTTTGAAAAGGCAAAATCAAATCATAGACTTTGAAGAGGCACTTGCAGAATGAAGTCAGATTTCTTTGTGGAATCAAATATTGATGAAATAAATCAGATTTTGTAAACTTTGGAAGCAAGTTAAATCATATTTTGAAGTCACCGACGGTTTCAAAATCAGATTTTGGAGATCACCGATGATATCAGATACAAGGAATATCATATTTGCAGAAGGACAGGTGTGAATTGCTCATAGCTGTTAGGGTTTCTCATGTTCTTATTTATTCCCTTCTCTTCTCAGTTTTGTGGGTTCCTTTTCCTCTATTCTATTAGGTTTTTTCCCTACAGATGTTCAGGGCAGGTCCCTATTGGTTTGATGATCTTTTATTATAAGTTATACTTCTATTTCTTTGTATATTCATGAAGGCTTAAGGTCTGGATGTGTAGAAGAAGAATACATTATATGGAATACAGTGTAGTTTTCCCTCTTTCATATTATCTTGTCTCTTTGTATTTTGTTTGTGCTCTAGTGTGTTTCACTTGTAAGGCATTTGAAATACACCTGCTATAAGGTAGTGTGTCTAATTATTTATGAGTTCCTTTCAAGGAGAGGACTAAGTTTCATAGATAATTTTAGAGAGCAAAGCATTATGATAAGGATTTGATGTAGAAGTATTTATATGAGAGGACAGTTTGTAAGACACTCTATCTCAACTACATGTAGTTTGTAAGGCACTCTACAGTATCTCCATTGGTTTATCTTTGTTATTTCATGTTTTCATTAATGCTTTTCCCAAGAGACAGGCACTGGTCTAGGATATAGTTTGCAATTGGTTCTTCATCCAATATCAAAATCATTTCAATCAATTTCATTTAGTTTTTAGAAAGAATGAGATGAACTCATTAGGGACTCATATCAGCAGGATATTGTCCATTTTAGTGATTCTTTGTAGAGTGAATCAACTAGGTTATCCCTCCTTAAAAGGAAGAAGGATGAAAGTCCTTATATCACTGGTCTTGCTATATTGACAATCATCATTTGTATAGTTAAGATTTTTATTTGATTATGCTTGGTCATTTGCAAATTGACTCATAAGTTGGTTAAATAAACTCCTAATAGAAAATCAGTGTCCACATTCATCTATACTGTGTAATCAGTAATCATAAAGAGGTAAAACCTTCCTGAGTATATGTGGAGCTCAAAAATGAAGAAGGATTTTATTCAATCCTTAGAAATTAGGCTTTTCTTGGCTTGAAGCAATATTAAAGAGTATGGTGTTCAAATAGTTTATCAAGCATTGTGTTTCGTGTGAGAAAAATCACTAACAAATTGGCGGCTCTACTAGGGAAAGAGATTGTAAAGTCTTGTTGAAGTATTCAGAAGTCTCTGGTGTTCTAAAGTATAAATTTTTTTATTGCAGTTGAGTTAGCCCATCCGAATCGCCTAACAAATTGGTGACTCTGCTGGGGAAGTAAAAGGACAACAAGTTTAAGATGTTCAATTCCTTTCTTTGCTGAATTAGCCCAGAGTCTGGTTAAAATAGACATTTATTGAGTCTGGATTTCAAGAGAAAAGATATATTCCTTATGATTTATAAGAAGAGTCAAGTCTTTCTGTTGTTTGCTACAAAGTGTCTGAAAGTTTTTAGTTTCTCCAAGACAGTATCAAAAGAATCTTACAAGTGGTGAGTGGCGACTTTGAGTTCTCTGATTTGCACCAGTGTGCATGTTAAAGAAAGACTACAAAAGAAGGTGGATTTCCAGCAACAGTAACAGTAGATTTTTGGGGTCCTGTGCTTATAGACATAGCCAAGTGAGGAATCATTAAGAGGCTTTATATGTGGTATGTGTGAGTGAGCTGATTTGAAGAAGCTAAAGCTAAAAAAGGATCTCAGCCAGTTGTAAATCTTTCTCTGCAACAAGGTGGTAGCTCTACAAGTTGGAAGGTTGATTTGGAGGTGTTTTCAAATCACATATTTGCAGAATCTCAAGTACATCCAGGTATTTCACAAAATTTTGATAGTTTTCCTTATTAAGTGATTGTAGCACTAAAGCAGAAAGGATAAAGGTGTAAAAGAGGTTTACATATTTCAAGTTTTTACTTGTTTTTCTGCAAAATCTTGATGAGATATGTACTAGATAGGAGTGGCAGTTTGTAATCTTTTTGACTACTAAGATGTCACAATCTAGTGATTGGAGGGGTAGTAATTTGTATGGGGTGATTAGTTTTGAGGGTATCCATGGATATCCAAATCATATTCCATCAAAGGTTAGGGAGTGTTTTCCAAAGTTTACTGGTTTTGGTGAACAATCGGCTGAAGATCATTTAGAAAATTTTGCTGACTTGGTAGACAGTCATAACATTTCACATGAGGATATATTGATGAAACTTTTTGCAATATCTTTGGTTGATGTTGCAATAGATTGGATTAGGAATCTACCTCATGGATCAATAGAATCTATGGAAGCATTAGAGGCTTGTTTTATTGAAAGATTTAGTGATTTTGAGCAGCTTAGTGATGAAGAGAAATGTAATGAAGTTGAGCACAGTGAAGTACATGAAATATTTGAATTAAATGATCCTATATCAGAGTATGAGCTTGTCAAAGAAGAGATAGATATGTTGAGGCAAAGGCTTCAAGAAAAGGCGGTGCTACTTTTATAGGGACACATGAATAGAGAAGAAAGTGAATCACCAAATGATTTCTACATAAGATTTATTGATAAGCTAAAAGGCTATGGTATCAGTTTTTGTCCTCAGGAGTTTGTATAGGTTGAGTTATTTGTACAAATTTGTTTCCCTCATACATGTAAGTTATCAATTGCTCAGAGGGCAGAATATATTCAGCAATTTATTAAATGGATGAAAAATTTAGAAGATGCCTCTTCTAAAGACATATCAAATGTTGAGAATAATGATATTGAATCTGAAAATTCTGAGATTATTGAAGATGCTGATGATAAATCTGATTGTGAAGAATATAATGAATCTTATTTTAAAGATGAATATATGATTACTAATGATGAGGAGTTTACTGCTGGTGAAGATATTGCTGACATTAATATTGATAATAAGTTATATTAGCAACAAGAAAATGAAGAAGATATATGCAGCCAGCAAGAAGACAGCTATGATGCAGACATGAATGTTTTTAGTGAGGACCTTACACAAGAAGATATTTTTCCGGAGGTTTCACTACAAGAATCAAATAAAGAAGAAATTTGCAGCATCATGCAAGAGAATAGTGAGGTAATGAATGAAGAGGATGACTATGTTTCCCTTCACAGTGAACAAATTGCAGAGATTTTGTCTCATGAATATCTTAGATATTCAATAAATGAAAGCTTTGAACTTACATGCCCAACACATATTGATTTTGACAAGGAAAATGAATCACTACATTATGATTTTGACATATGTGATGTTGTTCCTCTTTGCACTCCTTTTTCATTAGGCTACAATAGATGTCAGTTTGATTTATCAGATGATGAGGTTTTTAGTATGGTTTCAGATTTAGCAGATGTGGAAATTCCAAGTATTGAGTTGAGTACTGATTTAGAGAATAGTATGGATTTTGAATCTTGTCTTGATTCTAAGTCTACCTTTGAACTATTAAAAAGTGGTCAATCAGTGGCTCAAGTGTCATTGGCCAATATTCAATGTACTGTTATTTTTTCTCCCACCCACCACTTTTCTTTGAGTTTGTTTGATGATGATAAGCTGCATGGTGCTCCTATTTTTTATGAAGAGGTTATTGCTCCATGTCCTAAGTTTGATCATATCCAAGGTGATGAGTCTTATCTAATTTTGCATGATATGCAAGTGATGGATGTGAATAAACTTAATGATTCTTGCCCAAGAAATATGACAGAGGTTGAGTATCCCTCCTTTCAGTTGGATGGTGAGTTTTTAAGTTGTGGTTTACAGATGAAAGATGATAAATGTTACAGATATCAAAGTATGTTCTTATCTAATGAATGTGACATGTATATGCCACAATTATTTTATGATGAAAATATGCCTAATGTTTATGGAAGCTCATATGAAGAATTTGTAGATTTGTTCTCATATGATGAGTTGATACAGGATGACAGTGGGTTGGATCAGACAGATAGGACTGACATTGTTATCATATTTTTGAAATATGCGGCAAACAACTTTATGTTTGACAGAGGTAAGATTTGATTTCAGTTATGGGGCTTTGAGCCTCTCGTAGATAACGAACATATTGTATAGTTGCCTTCCCTTTCAGTTGTGTGTTTTCTTTCAATAAGAGTTTTCCCCATTTTTTGAGAAGAGAGAAAAGTTTTGAGAGGTAAAAGTTTTGAAAAGAGGAAAGTGAAAAGAGATAAAATCTGATTTTTAAATTTCAGGGTGGTCTGCTTCTACCATGAGATTCTAAAATTTCTCTGCATGCCCGCATGGGGCATGCATCCATAGTTAGAGCTACTATTGGTACTCAAAAAATACAACAAGGTTTTTGAGTACCTTGTTAAAAAATTTGCATTCTAGCCCCATATGAGTACTTTTGAGCCTTTTTGTCCAAATACAATTCTGAAGTTTTTCATGCATATCAGGTGTTCATTACCCTTGTTTAGGAATAAGAAGATATCCTAGATTTTCAGATTCAATTTTTGAGTCATTTAGTGATGTCTTGTTTTGAGCACTTGTCCTTTTTGCATATCTGATTATACTGTCAAATTGTTGTAACTTGCCTATTTTACATCTGAATATCTTGCGTCCTCTTAGGTTTTATGGGTCACTGCTTTGGGAATGTTTAACATGTATGACAAAGAGATTATTCTTTAAAATCCTAAGTCATTTTGAATCCATTTGATAAGTTTTACAGTTTCCCCAAAGTTGGTCTTGCAAAACTGTATTGTTTCTCTATTTTGACCAGATTGTTGAATAGCCCACTTTGAGGTCTTCCAAGATGTATCCAGTTGAATGCACTGCATAATTGATTTTTCCCTTGCATTATAAACTTGGAAGTGTACCTTCCCAAATATTTTCATATTCTTGCCAATCCAGTTATCCACTTTGCCAGAGCCTTTCCTTTTCCAATTTATTAAGTTTCACTGAATGTGCAGAATCCAGATTCAAGTGACCTACTTTGTGATTTCCTTGTTTGCACCCGGTCCATGGTCAAGAATAATTGAAGCTTTTTCTACATTGTAGACTTGGAAGTGAACTTCTTTGAAGATTTTCAAACTTTGGTCAATCCAGTTGATTATTTTTCCATGCTATTTCCAAATCCAGTTTATGCATTTTCACTGTGTTAAAGTTCAGAAAAGTGTTTAAGTGCTAACTTTATAGATTAGTACTGGTTGATGAGTTCGTCATTAGAGAAAGTTACTTGAATATCTATATTCCATGTGTGAAGGTGAATCATGTTCTAGAGGTTCAGATTCTGAAGGATCATTCTTGATGAGTTTTTGAATTCAAACTTGAAGGAGTTTTGTGCAGTTTGCAATGTTGAACAGAATAAAGTTTACAGAATGGTCATTTTCATAGAATGATAAATTTTTGTCTCAAAGTTTTTTTCAAGAACAAATTGTGGCACCATTCTCATTGCATGTGGATGTACTACTGTGAACAATGGTGTCTACGCATTTGAAATAAATACAAAATATTTTCAAAACTTTCAACCAGCACATGAAAGAATTCAAAGGGAGCTCCTATGTAGCATTTGAAGAGGGCAAGGAATGATTTCAAAGATGAGGCTGCATTATTGCACTGCAAATTCAATGGCATCAGAGGGCTGTTTATTGAAATGTGAGTCAGAAACAAGGCAAATGTAAAGAACAAAAAGGATGTCTATGCAGATCTTCTTGGGAGTTTTAAAACTTTAGAAGCTTTTAGAGAATGCAATGGAGGGGAGATGTTACCCAGCACATGGAGGACATTTGCAACATATAAAACATTAAAATCAAAACAATTCAAAAAGGGAAAGATTAAATAAAAATTTTGCAAACACGAATTTGCAGGAGACAGAAAAATAGTCATATTGTAGGGGGTATAACTTCCAATTCAACTGTTGGATCGAGCTCATTTTCAGATTTGTTGTTGCAAATCTCATTCTATATATTCTCACCGGAGCGATTTTCCAAATTCATCTTGGTTCGTAAGATACGTTCACCTATGTGCAGCACTATCTAAGTTGCCCATAAAAGTCACAAAACACATTATCCCACATTGACTGGGTTTGCATTTTTCTTAGCATTTATATACTAAAATGCTTGTATTGTGAAATAACAAAGAAGCCCAGAGGCTTATGGTGGGCCCCTTGGCTGGAGGGCTAAATGCGTGGTGGGACTTCCAAATTTTGGCACCCAGATTTCAAAATGGCTTTAAAAACCTTGGGGATTTATCCCACATTGACCCTGTAATGCAAATTCGAGATGTTTATAAGCCACAACACAAACATATGACTTTGAAGACAAAGAGGAAGCTATCCATGGGTGCATGGTGACTAGTGCCTTGATATCTGTGCCCATGATCGAAGATAAATAAATTTTGTAGACAGGTGGCGACCAGATGGCAGTGATGATGTGGCAAAGGTGACACATGGCATCGGGTCGTGAAGTCAGGAGAAGGATTGAGGATAAACCACAAAAATCCAGAGACTAAGAGACTAACCACCGAGCTAACCACCAGATGCTATTTGTGAGGTCATCGGATGCTAGCAGTCAATGCAAAAAGATTAGGAGATCAAGAGACTGTGTGGTCACAAGGTCGTGTGATGTCAAAGCTAAACCGCTAGATATTCAGAGACAATGAGACTAAAGCTAGTATCCAAGTCTCCAAATTAAACCATGGTTAGGGAAGATATCAGGAGACTTGGAGATAAAGAGTAAAAGTGAACCTGGAGTTAAAAGGTGAGTTAAAAACTAGTTAGGAGCAGCCAGCCAGTGCATGACACATGTCAATTTTTGGTGAGTTCTGGGCCAAAAATGCAGAAAATAAAGATTTTCAAAGTGATTTAAATACTGTGCAAAGTTGAAAGGTTGAAATGAATAGTTTGCAGAAATAATTTATTTGCAAGTCTTGAAAAATGTATTCCCGACAGTTTTTTTGAAGACAGTGGAAAATCAGATTTTTGCAAGATGTGATCAGATTTAGAGAGAATACTCAGAAAATAAAATCAGATACTTGCAGAGAATAAAGATGAGAATGATTGCAAATTTTGAGAAGGAAGCTTTCATAAAGGATATTTGAAAGGGTAAATGAGGCAGACTTTGAAAAGGCAAAATAAAATCATAGACTTTGAAGAGGCGCTTGTAGAATGAAGTCAGATTTCTTTGTGGAATCAGATATTGATGAAATAAATCAGATTTTGTAAACTTTGGAAGCTAGTGAAATCATATTTTGAAGTCACCGACAGTTCCAAAATCAGATATTGGAGATCACCGATGATATCAAATGCAAGGAATATCAGATTTGTAGAAGGACAGGTGTGAATTGCTCAAAGATGTTAGGGTTTCTCATGTTCTTATTGATTCCCTTCTCTTCTCAGTTTTGTGGGTTCCTTTTCCTCTGTTCTGTTAGGTTTTTTCCCTGCAGATGTTCAAGGCAGCTCCCTATTGGTTTGATGATCTTTAATAATAATTTATACTTCTATTTCTTTGTATATTCATGAAGGCTTAAGGTCTGGATGTGTAGAAGTAGAATACATTATATGGAATACAGTGTAGTTTTCCCTCTTTCATATTCTCTTGTCTCTTTGTATTCTGTTTATGCTCCAGTGTGTTTCACTTGTAAGGCATTTGAAATACACCTGCTATAAGGCAGTGTGTCTAATTATTTATGAGTTTCTTTCAAGGAGAGGACTAAGTTTCATAGATAATCTCAGAGAGAAAAGCATTATGATAAGGATTTGATGCAGAAGTATGTATATGAGAGGATAGTTTGTAAGGCACTCTATCTCAACTACATGTAGTTTGTAAGGCACTATACAGTATCTCCATTGGTTTATCTTTGCTAATTCATGTTTTAATTGACTCTTTTCCCAAGGGATATGCACTGGTCTAGGATATAGTTTGCAATTGGTTTCTCATCCAATATCAAAATCATTTCAATCAATTTCATTTAGTTCTTAGAACAAATGATCTGAACTCATTAGAGACTCATATCAGCAGGATATTGTCCATTTTAGTGATTCCTTGGAGAGTGAATCAACTAGATTATCCCTCCTTAAAAGGAAGACTGATGAAAGTCCTTATATCACTGGTCTTGCTATATTGAAAATCATGATTTTTATAGTTAAGATTTGTATTTGATTATGCTTGGTCATTTGCAAATTGACTCATAAGTTGGTTAAATAAACTCCTAATAGAAAATTAGTGTCCACATTCATATATACTGTGTAATTAGTAATCATAAAGAGGTAAAACCTACCTGGGTATATGTGGAGCTCAAAAATGAAGAAGGATTTTATTCAATCCTTAGCAATTAGGCTTTTTTTGGCTTGAAACAATATTAAAGAGTATGGTGTTCAAGTAGTTTATCAAGCATTATGTTTCATGCGAGAAAAATCCCTAACAAGTTGTTTCTAACAAACTATCAAAATCATACTCATGAGAGTCTATTTTAGCATAATCTACCTTATTTAGGACATGAGTGAACTCCACTTGTTGCCCCTAGTTTTGATGAGCTCTATCTAAGAACTCTTCTATGTTTAGATTCCCCTCTTCTGTATCTGGATATTTATCAGATGTAGTGGTCTCCAACTGATCAAAATCCATTAGTGATTTGATGCAAGGGATTCTAAAGTTCTTGACAAATCTCTTGCTGTCATATTTTTGGTTGCTTTGGAGCTCGGTTGAAGGATGGAGTTCTTGGTTGGAATACTCAGTTGAAGGTTGCTCTGCCTCGATGGTTGTTGGCTCGATGGATGTTTTCTTGGGCTTATTTGTTTTTTATGACTCGATCTCACCGAGGGGTTTTAGTGTCTGCTACTAGCTTGGTTATTTCATTGAGTGGGGTCCGGTTGGTTCGGTGTCTTCACGGACTGGTTTTGCTGGTTCGGTCCTGTTTCTCATCGAGTGGTCTATCTTTCAGTGTTCTTGCTCATTGATTGGGTTCTATGGTTGGATTTTTTGGCTGACTTATGCATTTAATTTGTGTTGTGACATTTATGTGGGATATCTCTTAGGATATTGTGTGGACCTAAATCTGGTGGATGTAACGACTGTTGCGAGCTGAGTGGTGAAGAACACAATGGGTGTTGTGTTCTTGGTGTCGACTTGTGTTTTGATTTGTTTCTTTTGTAATTTTGACTTGTGGCAAGATTGTATAAATAAAGAGTGTTAGGTAGAGAGTGGGTAGGTGAGATGGGGGAAAATATTTGATGAAAGGTCTGTGGATCTGAATTTGGTGGAAGATACCTTGGAGGACTAGTAGCATGTTGGCTTAGGAAACAAGAATATTTCTTGGTGTCCTGCGAGGAAAAGTTTAGATTCTTTCTTGGTGTTCCTACTAGGTTGCTATGTGTCATAGATCTGGGTTAGTTAAGGAGGTGATCTGAAGCTTGCAAAAAATTGTGGTGGTAGATCTTATTGTGTTTGTATTTGTATTTAGCCAAAATCAGGAAGGCCTTACAACCAGACATGTTGAGTGTAATTGAATATGAAAATGAATATAAATTGATATGAGTTTCTATGTCTTGTGTTTTTGTGTTTCCATTTGTTGTTCTTGTTGTTGGTTGCAAGTTTGGACAGTCCTTTATTGGATCCTCCGAGCTTGACTACATCAAGTAGTATCAGAGCTAGTTCGTTTCCTCTAGAGATTGGTTGCAGATCTGTATTACTAAAATTGTGAGCCATGGCCTAGTTGTTCGTGAGGTGGCTGATGATAGATCACACTTACAGAACTTGGAGGTTGTCACAAGGTGGTTAGAATTGGATTTTTTGTAGAGGGTTTTCAAAGATCTGGAGAGATGCTTCTGAGAAGATTGGAACTTGGGATGGTTGATTGGATTGTTGAGGATCTGCTAGATGAGATCCGTGATGAGATGAAGAATTTGAAGATTGAGGTCTTGGAAGAGATTAGGGCTTCTTTTGTTGAGCTCAATAACCCTAGATCTTTTGTTGTTGTTAAACTTTGGGTAGAGAATCTGGGAGCTTTGCTGATGGAGAAATTTTGGATGGGAGAGGAAAAGATCATGTCTAGACTTGGAAGAAGGCTTCAAGAGTTACCTGATTGGTTGGGAGAACTGAGTGTGTGTAATGTTTGTTGGTGTTTTCTAATCAGACCAAGGATTTTTTGGCCGGTGCAAAGACTTGTTAGGAGGAGGAGAGAGAAATATTATGTGGTTGTTGTATTTCCTATGGTTGGATCGGTTGATGACCTATTTGAGGATGATGGTAAGGGCATTGATGCTATTTTTTTTGTTGATCAGTATGAGGTTATGGATGAGATTAGTGAAGATGGTGGACATCTTGATATGCTCCTTGTTGATAAGCTTGAGTGCTTTGATGAGGTTACTGATGTTGATGGAGATGTCAGAGAGTTGTAGACTAACTTGGTTCGGTTGAGTGTGCTTGTATGGAAGAAGGAACTGAGTTTCCTTGGCAGAGATAGATGTTTGAGGATGAACTTCTTGGTGCTTCTGAAGGATGATTGGTTGAAGGAAAAAGGAGGAGGAATGCATGAATTTTATGACTTCTTTGTTGCTAATGAATTGATGACTAGAGGTGATTCATTGTATGGTGATGAGTGGTATGAAGAATTTGCAGATTTTGTGATTGGGTCTGTTAGTGGATTTGGTAGCTGGTCTATTTCAGAATAGAGATTGTGGAGATCAGATTAGAGAAGGAGGAATGTGCTGGTGTGGAAATTGAGGTTCTTAATTTTGAGGATGTGAAGGCTGATGGTTAAGATGAGATGGTGGATTCATGATTTTCTTATGGAATCTAAGTGTGGGACACACATCTTTTGTTACCTCGGGTGTCTAATGCAGGAGCATTTGAGGTTCTTGAAAAATCTATGGCTGTCAAATTTTTGGTTTCTTTGGAGATCAATTGAAGGATGGAGTTCTTGGTTGGAGTACTCGGTTGAAGGTTTCTCAGCTTCGGTGGCTGTTGGCTCGATAGATGTTTTCTCAGGCTTCGTTGTTGTTTGTGACTCAGTCTCATCAATGGGTTTCAATGTCTGTTCCTGGCCTGGTTGTTTCACTGAGTGGGGTCTGCTTGGTTCGGTGGCTTCACCGATTGGTTTCATTGGTTTGGTCCTATTTCTCACCGAGTGGTCTATCTTTCAGTGTTCTTTCTCATCGACTAGGTTCTTTGGTTGAATCTGTTGCCCAACTTGCTGGTTGACTTATGTATTTAATTTGCGTCACAAAGTTTATGTGGGATCTCCCTTTGGAGATTGTGTGGACCTAAATCTGATGGATTTAATGATCATTACAAGCTGACTAGTGACGAACACATTGGGTGTTGTATTCTTGGTGTCGACTTGTGTTTTTATTTTTTATGTTGTAATACTAACTTGTGTCAAGATTGAATAAATAAAGAGTGTTAGGTAGAAAGTGGGAAGATGAGATGGGGGAAAAGATTTGATGTAAGGTCTACGGATCTAAAATTGGTGTAAGCTACCTTGGAGGACTAGTAGCATGTTGGCTTAGGAAACAATACGAGTTCTTGGTGGCTTGCGAGCACAAGTTTAGATTCTTTCTTGGTGTTCCTACCAGGTTGATATATGTCATAGATATGGGATAAGTAAGGTGGTGATCTAAAGCTCGTAGAAGATCTCGGTGGTAGATCTTATCATGTTTGCATTTTTATTTGGCCGAAATTGGGAAGGCCTTACAACCTGACATGTTGAGTGTAATTGAATATGAAAATAAATATAAATTGATATGAGTTGCTATATCCCATGTTGTTGTGTTTTCGCTATGTTGTTCTTGTTGTTGGCTAAAACAATTGGACATTCCTTTATTGGATCCTCCAAGCTTGACTGCATCATGATTTCTCTAAAACACACTCTTCAGTAGCATTGATCTGTGGTGTTTTTTCTTCAAAGAGAAGAGACAAGATATTCGGAGGAATATGACAATGGTACCCATCTTCATCATTAGATTCATCCCACTTGCAATCGGGCAAGTCAATTTTTTATTTTGTTGTGTACTTATTCATCTAGATGGAATTGATGTATATTTTATTTATCTAGACAATTTTTGGCTCTTTGTTCTTTCCTTGATAAAAACCCTAGATGAGTCATGTCCCCAGGTCATCAGAATTCAATAGAGACGGGTTCCTAGAGTCCATTCTGATTACATCCAAGGGGTCACTTTCCTGAATAACCCATTCATTGATCCAGTTCATACCCCACTCCATATGTTTCTAGGGATATCTCACATTATTTTATTTCATTGTTTTCAGGCTCCTTATATAGCCATTCTAGAATAGCTTTTTCTTCTTTCTCATCCTCTAAAGGATTGTTTTATTTTAAAAATTCACCATCATAGATTGTTCAAGATGTTGTTGGTTTCATCTGTTCCAAACGTTCCCCATAGGACCTAGGTGATGTGAGAAGAGATGTGATTGATAGGACAGGTTCCACTATGTATCCACCCATACCAGTGTCCATTAATTTCAACTTCTTTTCCATTTCTTTCATTAAATCTCTAGTTGACTCTAAAGTTGAAGCCTCTCTATTATGTGGGATGAGAGTATCTATTGCCTCATGCAGTGCATTACATGCATAGCTAGTGTCTATAGGAACACTGACTTCGACACCATTAAATGGAAAAATGATGCACTAATGGTAGGTGGATGGGACAGTTTGTATTTCATGAATCCAGGGTCTTCCCAACAAGATGTTGTAAGCCAATGGAAGATCTAACACCTAGAAAGTGACATCTCTCTCTCCACGGGGCCCACTCTGATGGGAAAAGTTATGAGACCTTTGGGAGATCTCTCTTGTTCATCATATGCCTTTATGGTAATTTTCTTCTTTGGATCAATGGAATATTCTGAAGATCCCAGTTGTTCAATCAGCTTGTATGTACAGATGCTCAACCTTGCGCCTCCATCTATCAAGACTCATTTCACACGATTTTTATGGACCATGACTTCAATGTGCAATTTAAGATTATGTGGATGACTCAAGGAGTTATCATCTTCCTATGAAAAGGATAATTAGTGTGGCGAAGTCAAAAGACCCACCATAGATTGAAACAGCTCTAGATCCAAGTCTTTAGGGATATTGGAGGTTGAAAAGGCTTTATCTAAAATCTCTTTGTGGGCCGGAGTGATTTTGAAAAGTTCAAAGATCAAAATCTAGGTGTTTTTTCTTTGCAATTGTTCAACAATGCTACAGTCTGCAACATGGGACGAAGCCATTTTTTTAAAGTGTGACACCTTGGAGGCATTCATGGTCAATTTATTGTTGGTTGGTACCCACTATTTGGATGTTGTATATTGATTTTGAGATGAGGAGTTGGAAGATCCCCCTTTTCCCAAGGTGACCTTTTCTTGCGCTCGGGTCACAATGTTTTTTGTTCTAGACCCTTTCTTGTCATTTTTGACAATGATGACGTTACAGTACTTGGGAGAGATTGGTTCAACCATGTGGATGACCTTATCATCTGGGGTGCTAAAGGTATGATTGACCCTAGCACCTTCTTTAGAATATTCTTCTTTATCATATTTAGGCAATGGATTCTTAAATGCCTTATGATCAGGGTTCCTTGCATGGTTGTCAAATATGATTGTTTCACTATCAATGAGGTCTTGGATTTCATGTTTTAACCTCATGCAGTTTTCCGTTGTATGTCCCTTATTTCTGTGATATGCACATTAATCATTGTATCTCCGCCATTTTGGTTTTACCCCTCGTTTGTATGGCTTGGAGTTATCTGGAAACATGATCAATTTGTTTTCTAGTAGAGTCTTAAGAGCCGACTCATAAGATTCACCCAAAGGATCAAATTCCCTCTTGCATTTAACCCAAGGTTTTTCTTTCATGAGGTTACTAACCCCTTTGGAGGGTGACTTTGGGTTGGGGAGAAACATTATTGACTACCACATCATTCACTACATGCTTGTTCTTATTCCAGTATTTGGTCTTATCTTTGCAACTAGAATTGAATTTAGTTTCTTTTGAAAGGGAAATCTCACCCTTCTTGACAAGCACAATTTTAATCTTCAGTGCACTCTTCACAAGTTGGTCAATTCTTGCATCTAAAGGGGATAATTATACTCTTCAAGTAGTGCATTGGTAAATATATCCATCTTTTTAGACTCAGGAATGAGTCGTGGATATCTAGAAAATACTATTCTCCATCGCTGAAGAAAAGTCAAGAATGATTATCATGTCTTTTGTTGAATGCTGCATAATTCGATCATAGACACATGATGTTTTATGTTATATGAATACTATTGTAAAAATGGATTCATTAGTTGGTTGAAAGTTTTGATCCCTATGGGTAACTTTGAAAACCACTCCATAGCTTGACCACCTAAGCTTCGGGGAAAGAGACACATGAGATACGTCTGCTCATGCATAAAATCTATACATAGGGAATAGAATTCTAGAATGTGATCTTGTGGGTCAGAATGAACGCTATACTTGTCAAATTTAGGGATTTATACTCCACATGGAAATGGAGGTAAGTGCAAGTCTTTGTTGAAAGGAAATAAAGAGATGTTGTCCACAGAGAACTTTATCATTGGTTTCTCTTTTTCATGCTTCATTGCTTGTATTTCTGCTTGCATATCTTGGATCTATTTGGTTAACAGTGTCATAGGATTTTCCTCCTCTTTAGCAATGAAATCTTCCACTCTATAATGAGAGGGAAGTTGGGCTCCTTGTTGATCTAGTTCTAAAAAATATTGTTCTTTGTCTTTGTTCATGATAACCTTCATTACTTTGAGGAATGCTTGGTCTTATAGACATTTGTTAACTTCTTCCTCAAAGTCTTGGGAATCATTAAAATTTGGTCAAATTTCAACATCGTGATTGTTTTCCCCAGACATTGTTGATTTTGGTAATTTGTTACTGAGAAAAATTTAGTCATGTGTAGTGTTTAGTTGTTCCTCAAACAAAAGTTTTTTTCATAAGTGGGGGGCATTGTCCTTCCGTGTAGAGTGTTCTAAAAGAAATCCTAGTCCATATCGACATTAACTAGTTGATTCATCTAACTAGTGGTGAGATGATATCTAAAGTGCTGACTAAATCAAAGACCTAAAAGACAAAGAGATAATGTCCAACTAAGAGGGAGATAGCGATGAATCTAATCTTGATTCAAGGTTAACGAACCTACTCTTTCCACTCAGGATAAGGAAAACATAGACAAAGATGATTTAAATAATGAGTCACTTGGACTAGCACAACAAATTGAGACTTGGAAACAAAAAGCGGGTCAAACTGTCACCATATTGCTGTCAAAGAAGAACTAGTAGTAGTGTTGTCAGAACACAGATTTGAGAAAATTTGTACAAAACCAACATGATAGAATACCAACTTGGACAACAATTTGACTGATTTTCAAAATTTTTAACACTAGATGCAAAGATCCCATACGAGAATGTATAGTTCTCAATATGAGTAACACAGAGGTCTAATACGAGAATCAATGTTAGACAACAAAATGACCTAGTCTCGTATGAGCACTGGGTTGATTTGATACGAGTAACAGGTCTCTGTAATACAATAAACTAGTGAAAATGATCATGACTCGTATGGACCAAGATACAAAATTGTACAATATTTGACAATTTAACATGTAAAAGTGCAATTTTTGAAGCGTTGATCATTTCATTGTTTGTTTTGGTGTTTCACTCATGCCAGACACATCATGAAAATATTATAGAACCAAGAACAAAAATCAAACCCTATGCCTAGGTGACTAGGAATGGACAATACTTGTTTGAATCCTCTTACAATAAAATACCACATTGAAGTCAAACAGTTAGAAGCTTAGCAGCACTGACCCCCCTCCACGACACACACTTCTCGGGCCTACAAAGCTTCAAATTTCTCAAGATCCATAGATCCTGATAAATTTATTATCTCAAAAAGAGGGGTACATGAGAGGTTTCTTAGGCATGCACATCTCATAATGCTCGTATCAACAAGTAGAAAGGATTTTGGCCACTATTCTAAAAAAAGGTTTTAGTAAGGGTCTTTGTTTAAGTGTATCCTATAATGCCCGCGCAAGCACGATTGAGGCTGCTAAACCCACAGAGCACCTTAGCACCAGCAGTCACGATACATGATTAAGACCCACATGCCTTACTATGTGTTAGGCAAGATTCAAGTATAAGCTCAAATGCCACTTATCTTCTGAGGCTTTTGTATCGAGGAAGCATTTGATTATAGTGAGTCGAAGAAGATTTGCGTTAACTCATTCTCACTTGGGTCTTTCTCCAAAGGTGAGTAATTTTTCCCACTTGGACAGGCCCTCTAAACTTTCAAATCTCAAACTAAAAATGAAAATGATGTTTTTGGATTTCTGTTCATCCCTAAAAGGGTGAGAGTATAATCTCCCAACACTATTGCCAGTCCTGAAACTCCAACCAAAAGTTCATTTTAAAATTTCTTGCATGTGTGTTCCTAGTTAATAAAAATGAGAAAAGAAGACACACAAAATTTTTGTTGGTTGACTATCGACCATGATAACCTATAGAACAAAACATCAGTAGTTTGTGTATTGTCTTCATTCAAAACATCCTAAAAACTACAATTAAGCTGCAAATCAGGAAAAATAGTCACAAAACAACAACCATGAAAGCTTGTTAATATTATAAATTCAAGAAACATGTTGTTTCTAAAGCCAAAATGAATTAACTCATATGAGTTACATAGTAGAACCATATGAGTATCAGTAAGCTCCCATACGAGTTTATGGTGAAATGCAAAGAAACTTGTATGACACTAACCCAATACCCGTATGAGTTTCTGAGAACTTGTATAGGACAGAATGTCCAAAATTTAAAAAATGACAGAAAAGAAATGAGAAATGAGATAGAATAGAAGTTTTTTTCCCCACGGTAGGCACCATAAATGTGCATGTGAATTGTGATCAAGTACCTGCTATAACCACCCTAATTTGGTCTACTCTAACTAGAGACCCTCTTTGCCCTAAATGTGATCATACGCCTAATTATCTCAAATCAACTATTTGATTATTGGAAAAATAAATATAAATCAATTTAATCTCCTAAATCAAAATGATTTCATCACTAACTCACATTAATTACCTTGTCCTATTTAAATTAAATCAACCTAATTAAAACCTTGGCTAAAGTAATTAATTAAAAGGAATTAAATAAACTCTTTAAATACAACTCATCACTTGCACATGGAAAGTAAATCCATGAACCAATGAGAGTTCACTCACATGGATCACCAAAGATTCAATCCTCACCTCTCCTCACAAGTTGATCGCAACCACTCATTTCTCAAATTCTTCCATAAAAGGATACATTTTGAGCTCAATCATTCCTTGGAGTCTTTACAATCATTCCTTGGAATGCTTGGATGTGTGTCGAGTAGAGCCGCTTGAATCTTTCCTTCTAGACTACACTCATCTAGGTACTCATAGGGCTATACGCCTTAATTTTTCCTTGTGTAATTCTATGGGGGACGGTTGCGAATGGATGCCCAGATTTAAACACTTTGTAGTAAAGAGAACTTGATTCATCTATGAAAAGTGATAATATTTGTACAAGGAAAATAGTAATTGCCTCAAGATACTTGTCATTTCGTGCCCTCACTTGCGCTCGGAGTCGGATAATACGACATCATGGCTAGAGCCATTATGTGCTTGGTGATGACCATATTTTGATTAGCATTTAAGTGTGTACTTGAGTCTACAAGAAAATATTTTCATGTTATGTCATAGATTTTAGGGAATAGGTGTGTTTGGTCATTTAAAAAATTTCTTGATGTGTCAAAATTGAAATATCAAGATAAACACCCCTAAACAATCAATATTTAGACAATCACAAACATGTATGCTGCTAAAAAAAACTCTGGAATTCATCAAGCAGACCCTAGAGTCGGGAAATTTTCACATTCTTCAAGACAAAGTGGAAAAAATTAGAAAAAATCATCAGAGAGTCACATCTAGTAAATCCTAGGTCGCATTTAGGAAACAAAATCACATTTGGGGAGAAGGCTCACATCTGGTAAATCCTAGCTCGCATTTGGGAAACAAAATCGCATTCAAGAAGAATAGGCCCCCATCCTGTATATCTAGGCTGGCATCTGGTGAGTCACATATAGGATAGAGGGTAATTGCAAATGTGTTAGACTTAGAAACTCTATAGTTTTGGATACCATTTTGGCTCTTCAGTCTAGTTCTGTTGTTCTTGCTGGTCCGCCTATCACTGTTTCTCAATTTAATTAGAAGTCTACCTTGCATGTTATTTAGGGTTTTCACAATTGATCCCAAATCATTTTATCACATCACTCAACCAATCTTTTTGGTTCCCAACTCACTATCAGGGCATTCTAATCCTCTTACGTTGGAATCAATCACTTCAAATAATCAAACTTACTCAGCATAACTTGGACAAATGTATTTGGATAATTCAGAAAATCCTTTTGACACAATTGGAACACTTTTGACAAAATTGAGATCTTTCTTTCATGGTTAACACAAGAATTAGATAATTCCTTGCCGATGATTCATAAAGACCTCCAAGATTGCCTAAATTTCTACAAGGAGAGACATCTCGAATGAATCCCCTCTTTGATCAAGACTCACTTGAAATGGATGCACCTAATCACGAATGGAGTGTTGCCTTTGAGGACTATAACCAAGAGCATGAAGAAAGGGAAATTCAAGAAGAAAAAAATCATGACCATCCTTTGTTTGATTCGGAAAGTGATGAGGAAATATTAGAAGAAGAATACAATAAACTCAAACAAAGTAGGAAGTTTCAAAGGACATATGAGAAAATCATTGGAGAAGATAAAGAAAAATACTTCCTTCACTTAGCTTCTCTTGGAGTTAGACTTCCTAAAGATTATGATGTTGACAGATTAAAATAAGAAGAGGTACAAACACCTATCTCCATACTCTCAAAACAACTATATCAAATGCAAACAGAACTCATAACACTCAAGAAAGAGAAGACTAAACCGATGAAGAAATACTCCTTGGAGCACATATGTTCATTTCCTTTTGATAAGAGCATAAACATGGTTCCATTCCCACCTAACATGCCATGAACCAAATATGACAAATACATGGGGTAAAATGATCCACATGACCATGTAAGAGAAGTTTGTTCCTTAAGCATAGAATACATGTACGAACCAACATACTTGATGAGACTATTTCCAGGAAGTCTAGGTGAAAATGTTAGGGAATGGTTCTCTAAACTAACACCAAGTGTGCAAACATTTGAGGAGTTAACTCAAAGATTTTTCCAAAATTACTCCTACAATATACAACACAATGTTACCATGATGGATCTTTGCAATACAAAACAATGAACATGTAAATCCTTCACACACTTTTTTCTATGATGGAGGAGAATATTTGCAAGGTACTCAAGACCAATACCCGAATCTGAAAAGAGTGAAATATTTGTAAACAACTTAGTACCTAAAATGAATTACACCCTAAAAATGCAATATTCTCCTAGTTTTGACAAAATGATAGATAATGCTATTCGTGTTGAAGAAAATATGCTCAAGAAAGGAGAGATCACACTCCAAGGAGACAATAAATCCTCTAACAACTATAACAACAAACTGAAATGGTGGAACAAGAGAAAAAAATGTTGTTAGGGATGGAGTGGTTGAAGCCTCAAATGAAAACCCTAAATCAGTTGTGTTTAATCTCATAAACAGTCTACAAGCAATCAAAGAAGCTAAGGTAACAACAACAATACCAAGAGAAAACACTAATACCAACAAGAATAAGCCATGGACGTATAGACCACAATGAACATTTACTCCATTGGGAGAACCTCTTGAGACAGTTTTGAAGACTCTCTTGGATATCAAAATCATCACTGTATCAGAGTCAAAACCATTAGAGATAGAATTAAAACCGAGGTGGTGGAATCATAATGCCTATTATGAGTTCCATAAGAATAAAGGACACAAGACTAATGACTGTGTTAAACTCAAACATGTTATACAAGATCCCATTGACGGAGGCAAGATCAAAGTGGAAGGACATACATCCAAAGAAAATCACATGACATATAAAAACCATTTCCCAATTATGAAAAAGGAGAAGCCTCTAAAGGAAAAGGAAATGAAGTCAATTACACCTATTCCCATAATGATAATGTGATCAATATGTTGGACATAAAGCACAAATCAATCAATGTGATCACTATCAAAGGTGTCAAGGACAAATCGACACATTCAAATGTGGTAACACGAAGCCAAGCACAAATCACAATTAAAGGGGTTAATTCCTCATCCAAATAGGTAACATCATCTAAACCACCTGTTTTCGAAATTCCTAAACAAGCAACGTCAAGAAAAATAGTTCTCAAACTATCTGCTACCTATAATTTGGTAGACCAATTGCAAAGGACCTTGGCTCAAATTTCTATATTTGAGCTATTAAAGATCTCTTCAGTACATAGGGAAGTTCTTGAACAAGCCCTACATTTTGCAAATATTCTAAAATAAATAGATGTGGACAAGTTCCAAGCAATGGTCAATCACATATCAGCTCCACATTATCTCTCTTTTTTCAGAAGAAGAAGACAAATCATTGACTCAGCCCCATAATCAAACCCTTCACATTGAATTTTTGATCCATAAACACTATGTAAACATGTATTGATAGATGGAGGCATAGAGTTGAATATATGTACTCTCAACTTGGTCAAAGAATTGGGACTTTTAGAACAAACCATTGATTCAAGAAGTAAGATAACAAACACGAATTATGATGAAGAGGAAAAATCATCCAAAGGACTAGTTGTTTTACCAATAAGAATAGGACCAATTGAAAGCAATGTGATTTGTCAAGTTCTTGATCTACCATTGGCCTATAACATATTACGGGAAAGACCTTGGATACACAAAATGAAAGTAGTGCCATTTACTTACCACCAATGTATCAAATTCCCACACAATGGGGTGGAAGTAACAATTCATGCAGATTCAAGCTACACTTGCAACAACATTAAGGCAGATAGTATGGTTCCTCACAATAAGGAAGTTCCAAAAGAGTTCCTAGTTAAAACCTCTAAATACATGGTGATGAGAAGCTTTGGAAAGACATTAAAAATTGAAGAAAATAGCATGGGGGAATACAAACTAGAAATGACACCATCATTGGCTAACATTCCCATGTCTCCAAGATCATATGGGAAACCATACCCCTCTTTTACACTTGGTGCATCAAAAGGAAAAGACATTCATAAACCAACTGGAATGGTTAGAGTGTCTACTTCTCAAGAGGAAGAAAAAGAAGATAAAGCAGTCTTGGCTTGGCTCTATAAGGGGGAAAATAGATAAAATGAAGTAAAACATGTTGAGATATCTCCCAAGAAATATGGAAAAGGTTATGACCTTCTTAAACAAATGGGATACAAAGGTAAGGAACCTTTAGCAGATAAAGGAAAGGGACTCATTGAGCCTATCCATATGGAATTCAGAGACACTAAAGACAAAAAAGGTTTGGGTTTCAATAGAAAATCAGAATGCCCCACCTCAAGAGATGCCAATCTTTGATAAAGGAAGTGATGAAGAAGAGGAAGAGACAAAATTTGTACCTTGGACATATGAAATATTACTTCATATTGGTACTAAGAACCCAGAATAACAAGGAGAATGGTATGTACCTACTTTTGGAGGACAACTAGAGAATCATGTTCCTTTTTTGTCACAAACCAATGTCCAAGAAGTAGATGAGGAAGAAGAAGACTCTCTATAAGTTTAGAAGATAGAATAATCTCATGAAGAAACCCCTCAAGAACAAGAAGAAGACATAAATAGAGAAGAGGAAGCAAGTAGCTCAAACACTCTTAAAGAATCATCTCATGTAGAACAACAACAAGATGCACACCTAACTAGGGGCAATAGGTGATAGTTTCACGTGTCCTAGATCTACCACACTTTGACCCACAATTGGCTAATAGGGTACACCAGATAAATATTGCTGAGTTTTTAAACCGATCTAATGACAATATCTTAGAGTCACATGATTATGAATGGGATCACATGTTTGAAGCTACCATGGACATTGAAGTGGATGTAATCCATAAATTTTCACCTTTATTGGAAAGAGGATAAATTTCTAACACTACCCATAATACCAATGTTGTTACAGAATTGGAGGAGATGGTGATGCCTAGGATAATTGATGAAGATATTGGCATCTTACCAGGACTAGAAGAAATGCAAAGGATACAAGATATGATTTCCAATATGATAAGGGAAGAAGGAGAAATCTCAACTGATGAGTTTCTATAGTTAGGTCTGCATAACACTAACAATGACCCTAATAATGATGGTTCATCTCTTAATGATTTAAACACTATAGAAGCTAACTTAACAAAACATGTCTTGTCAGTTAATAGTTTTGATGCTGGCGTGATGTTGTCCTTAAAAACCTATGAATCATTATCCTTGGTAAACCTTAACCTTATTGATTGGATAGACTCAAAACCTACTCCTATCATGAAGTTTCCCAATGACTATACTTTGGCCTGTTATCTAAATGCTTGTGAACCCTACCCCTATTCCACCAATGCAAGGAGCATGAATCTGACAGAGGAGGATATCAATTTTCTTAGTCAAAAATTGAAAATTAAAAATAAAAAAGAACTGATGGTGAAAACCACATTGTTGCAGTATCAAATTCTAAAATAGTAAAAATAAAAGACATATCTGATGGTGAAAACCTCTTAGAGGTGCCAAAAGATGAGATTCTTAATATCCTCCCTAAACACTTTCAAGAAAGATCTTTAGTACTGATAGAACCAACACAACCAGTTAATCTAGGCATAGCAGAAGTTCCTTAATTTGTTCATCTGACGCAATCATTATTCGAAGAAGAAAAGACACAGTTTAGTGAGTTGCTCAAAGAGAAAAAGATCAACTTTTCATGGTCTTATACTGATATGCTTAGATTAGATCTTGAATTAATAATGCATCACTTATCTATAGCTCCTGGAATTAAACCTATCAAATAGAAACTAAGAAAGATGCACCCACATGTGGCATTATTGGTAAAAGCAGACCTGGATTCATAAGGGTCATCACTTATGCAGGATGGATTTCTAATGTAGTACTAGTTTCTAAAATAGATAAGTCTATCAAAATTTGCACGAACTTTAGGGACTTAAACAAAGCTTTCCCTAAAGATGACTTTCCACTACCGAATATTGATATGATTATAGACCTCATGACAGGATATGCAATTTATTCACTCATGGATGGATTCTTAGGTTATAATAAAATAAATATTGCTCCTGAAGACCTGGAAAAGACAACATTTACATGAAAATGGGGAACATTTTGCTGGAACGTAATGCCATTTGGGCTAAAGAATGTTGGAGCAACATATCAACAAGCTATGACGACAGTCTTCCATGACATGATACACAAGAACATGGAGGACTATGTGGATGATAAATTAGCCAAGTCAAAGATAAGAACGACTCACATTGAAGACTTGAGGAAGATAATAGATCGAATGGAGCAATGTCAACCAAGGCTCAATCCAAATAAATGTGCATTTGGAGTCCAATCAAGGAAGCTCTTACGGTTTATTGTGTCAGCTAAAGGAATTAAGATGGACCCAGAAAAGGTAAAAGCGATAATGGAAATTTCACTTGCTCATAATATCAGTCAAATGAGTACACTTCAAGGAAGACTCCAGTCTATCAGAAGATTCATGTCTCAACTAGCAGATAGAGCACAACCTTTCAAAAAATTCTTACATAAAGGAGTTACTTTCAAATGGGATGAACATTGTAAAAATAGTTTCAAATAATTAAAGGATTATCTGGCTAACCCTCCTATTCTCATGGTGCCCATTCATGGAAAACCATTGTTACTCTATATTTCATCTACGAATACATCGCTTGGAGTATTTCTAGCCCAAGAGGACAAAAACAAGAAGGAAAGAGTGATTTATTATATTAGCAGGACATTGGTGTGTTGTGAGCTCAACTATAGTATCATTGAAAAGGCTTGCTTGGCAGTTGTTTTTGCATCCCAAAAGTTGAGACAATACATGCTTTCACATACAGTAAAACTTATCGCAAAGATTGACCCTCTCAAATACCACTTGAGTAAAACAACATTGACGTGAAGACTAGCAAAATGGGTCTTAATACTCAGTGAATTTGATATCGAGTATGTAGATAGAAAGGCTATTAAAGGACAAGTGCTAGTTGATAAACTAATTGATTCACCATTGCAAGATGCAACACCTTTGATTATAGAGTTTCTAGATGAGACAATCATGCACTTAATAGAATATCCTTGGAAGATGTATTTTAATGGTTCTTTCACCCAACAAGGATCTGGAGAAGGGGTCTTGTTTATCACTCCTCAAGGCTAAAAGATACCTAAAGTGTATAAAATGATGTTTTCATGCACCAACAACATCTCAGAATATGAAGCATTGATAAATGGGCTCAAGCTAGCTATTGAATGGAAAATCATAGAGTTACATGTATATGGTGACTCTCAACTCATTATCAACCAAGTAAATGGTGAATATCAAAAAAATATGAGAAGATGATGCCTTATTAGTAGATGGTAGAATATTTGAAAAAAAACTTTGTTTTCATCACATTCCAACAAATTCCAAGAACATAAAATATAGTTGTAGATGCTATGGCAATGCTAGCATCCATGTTACAACTAGATGAACATCAATTCCGCTATTAATTCTTGGTGGAAGAATTATCCTTTCCCATATTTGATACACCTAAATCTAAAGTTATTTTTGCCTTAAATGTCCAAGACCAATCCAAATATGCCAAAATAAATGCCTATCTCACAGATCAAACCTTACCTAATGGCCTGTCTAGAAATTAAAAAATGAGCCTTAATTAGGATAGCATCACATTATGTTCTCATTACTACTAACTTATATAGATGAGATCTTGACGGAATGCTACTTAGGTGTTTAGAACAAGAATATTCTGACCGCGCATTAAACAAGTTCCATGGTGTATGTGGATCACACTCGAATGGATTTTCACTAGCTAAGAAACTTCTAAGAGTTGGATACTATTGACCTACAATAGAAAAATATGCAGTACAATTTGATAAAACATGTCAAAAATGTCAAACACATGGGAACCTTATCCATGCTCCAGCGAGAGAACTCATACCCTTTATAACATATTGGCAATTCCAACAATGGGCCTTTGATCTTGTTGGACATATCTATCCTAATTCCTCAAGTGGACACAAATACATCATCAAATCCACTGATTATTTCACAAAGTGGGTTGAGGAAGTGCCGCTAATCAAAGCCACTTGAAAACATGTTTCTATGTTCATCTTGAACTATATCATTTGTAGGTACAAGATACCCTCATCTATTGTAACAGACAATGGGGGGTTGTTCAAGAATCAAGATATCGAGGACCTTTGTACATAGTTTCACATCACTCAACATTGTTCATTAATCTATTATCCTTAAGGTAATGGACAAGTTGAGGCTTCAAACAAAAACATTCTAAAAATCCTACATTGAACTGTGAGTAAGTTTGGCAGAGACTCACATTTGCAATTAAATCTAGCACTATGGGCCTATAGAAAAAGTATCCAAACACCAACATGAGCCATGCCATTTTCCCTAGTCTATGGCGTAGAAGCAATGCTACCAATTGAAGTAGAAATTCCTTCTTTGTGAGTATCTCTCAAAGGTCTTGTCACAGATGAACAATACCGCATAGATAAGGTTCACACCTTAGAACTACTAGATGAGCGCAGGCAAAAAGCATTCGATCACCTCAAAATATATCAGAAAAAGATCTCAAAAGGGTACAACAATGAAGTAAATCCATGAAAATTTCAAGTGGGGGATCTCATTCTAAGAGAGAATCATAAGAATCAACCTAACAGAGAACAAAAAGGCAAGTTTGAACCCAATTGGTTGGGTCCTTTTGTTATCACAACAAATTTTGGGACTTGAGCTTATCAGTTAGCTACATATGAGGGAGATGTCCTTCCTTATCATATCAATACCCTACACTTGAAGCAGCTCTACCCTTTCCATCTAGCTGAAGGGCTTGTACAGTGAAATTGATTCTCATAAAATACCAAAAAAATTGATCCTAAAGAAAGCCAAAAATAGTGGAAAAGAGAAATATTAGAAATAGTGGAAAAAGTCCTGAAAAAAGGTATTCTTGGTGAAAACCTGACAAATAAACACCTTGATACCACCAAAAAAAGAGAAAAATAAAAATAAAAAGTACAAAAAAATTGAAAAATAGAAAAAGTTCCTTGGCAAAAACCTGGAAAACAGGTGTCTTGGTAGCAAAAATAAAAATTGGCCGAGTGGTGAAAGCCTAGCAAACAGGTGTCACTTGTCCTCTGTGGTCCATCTATCAATGCATTATTGACACCAATCTTTCACGATCATATCTTTTCTATCGATTGCATCTAAATTCCTCACGTATGTCCTATCCTTGCCTAGGATTTGTCTATATTTGTGTCTTAGGGATAATCATTCTACACTGGGGGCAATTCTGATAGCATGTTCGGTCAGTGAGTGTGGGTTGCTAGGTTGTCCTAGGACCTTGTCTAGGAAATTTTTCCACTAAAAATAGTATTTCTTAATGCTTGACTCAAAACATCACTTTCACAAACAAGGGTGTTTCTTAAACACCACCTACCTATAACTGACATCATACTAATGTTTCTCAACACTTTAATCAAATAGTGTTTATCAACACTACAATGGATTGCAATTGCTGATAATGTTTGTCTCACTAACTCAGACATAAAAATGCATTGCTTAATTCCAAGTTGCAATTCATGGTTTCTCTACTGCGATTGAAAAAATGAAACAACAGTGTTCCTCAACACCACATAAGCACATATAGACTGATCTTGATTTGATTGTGACTCTTTTGATGTTCCAATGATGTTCTAAACTAGGGGCATGTAAACAATTATGAATTTTCTTTGTCTGATTATCAATTGTTTCTTGTTATGTCATCTGAGCTACTCCATGATGTCTATTAAAAGACAAAGAGTCACAAGGATAGGGGCATAATATTTTCTTGGTTTTCTGCGTATGGTGATTGTTTCAATGATCCTATAAATTTCACCTAATTTGGATATTTATGGTAAGAGCTTCCAACATGAGTGGATAGCCACATATATCTTAATCCTTTTATGTGTAAACTACGGTGAGGTTGAACCAATTTCCTTGTCTATTTCTAATTAACTTCTAAGTAAGGTGTACGACACATTATGTACCCAAGGATATGAATATTAAAGGTCATTGTGGGTTACACATACTATATTACACACAAATAGAAGATGATTCTTAAAGCAAAAGGAGATAACTGAAAAGTTATCATGGCTTCTATGCCTTGATGCTTAGGTTTATTTTTGAAATTGCATCCAATAAAAATAGTATTCATACTTTCATGATACTTTCTTGGTATCAGTGATAGTTTTACTAACCGATGATGTCCGTTGCACAAATAACCTAAGATGATAATATGCTAAAATGTAAAAAGATCAGTGTCAATCCTAGAAGTCTGCATTTAGTTACACTTCAGATTGCATGATTCATTATAAGGACTTGAGATCAAAATGATTTTGTGGTTCATTCAAAAACCAAGTTTGACTTCTTAATCTATGTTACTGATATATTCATGTCATTGCATTCAATTTCCATTCATAATGAGAAAAGAGAAAACAAAAAAACAAAGCACTCAAGTATCACATTTTTACATCCTAAGTGCATCCATATGTATATATTTGCATAAAGAAATCTCAAAAACATACATATGCATATTCATATAGAATCATCTAACACATTTATACATTTGTAATAATCAAAGAGCATAAATGATGTCATCACATGAATCTATTCTAAATTATCATAAAGACCAAGTACATCATCAAGTGTGAATCAATCTAATCATCTATCACATACATCAAAAAGAGAACCAGTGAGGATATCAGAATCAGAAGAGGGTATCTCATAGATATCAGTGACTATCAAATAAAAAATGTGGAAATGTCTACAACAGTAACAATGAGATCATGATAAAACATATACAAAGGTGTATCATCTTAAAATGGAAGCACTTCCATGTTAAGAGTGTTTAGACATCCTTAGGGGACATTTTTGACCTCCATCATATCATCCTCCCATTTCTGCATCATCTCATGCTTCTGTGCCTGTTAAGGACCCTGATTGGGCCTCTCCGGGCACCTCCTACCCCACCTGGCATATTTTCCAGGGGTTCTGGCCCCCTGGGTCAAGGTCGACCTTGACCTTGACCAAGGTCAGGGTCGACCTTGACCCTGAGCTAGGTCAGGGTAGACCTTGACCCTGACCAGGGTCCCCTTTCAAATCTAAAATCTTGTTGGTTGTCGGCTGTCGGGGGTCATGAAAAATTTAATTATCCTATGTCGGCCTCCTTAGAAGATTGTGCCCTAATTTCATATAAAAGGAAGTCTCTCTCTCTCTCTCTCATTTTCTCTAAGTCTTCTAAGTGCAAAAAGCTCTAATCAAGATTTTG
>MU226160.1:895146-914895 GCA_018584345.1 Thuja plicata | reverse complement strand
CTCCCGGAAGTCCGAAATTACCAACCACAACCGAGACCAGGGCAGCAACAAAGTCAAAAATAGAGAAGGCCCTAGCAAATCTGCCCCTCACCATGAAGTTTGTATAAGATAATGAGATTGTGGGCTCAAAGATTGAGTCCAAGGTAAAACTGATGACCGACGCCAGTGTTGGGACATGGGCAGAAATGCAGGCCCTAGTAAAGATAATGCACATCCAGCGACAGGCTGGAGACAAACTCACAGTCAACATCGGAGGTTCCAGAATCCTTAAGGCAGCTTGCTTCCCATGCTCCGTGTAGTCTCCGGAGCTTGTTCTAACCCTGGCTGCCAACTATAACTCTTCTGTCCGGGCTGTTATGCTCGCAGCTGCAGAACCCACGGGATACCCCACTCCACTAGTGTCCCTCGACCCAGTCACTTTCCAAGCAGGCCTGGGTATCCCACAATTTGACAGGGCCACAGTTGTTACAAGGACCAAGGCCTTGAAACAATTCAATCAACTGGAGGATGCTGCCTGGGTGTACATGAACACCAACTGGCTCAAGGTCCCGAAGAGGGACCCAAAGAGAATGAAGATAGATATCCCCCGCTCTGAATTCAACGAGAGCATCCAGATGGGGATGATAGCACTAGCCCGGGTCTTCGGGCAACCCTCTGCCCAGGAATTCACAAAATGGATGTACTATTTCCTCCTGGGTATCTCCACTAAGGGAGAATTCTTTGACTGGGCAACAATAATCTCCAATCATGTCGACTCCCAGTTCCAGCAGTTGAACGAGAAGAAGAAGTTCTACATGACTTCCTATATTTTCTGGGCTTTGTCCCAACAGAGGCCCCACTCCAATGGCCTGCTTATAGATGGCGTTCTCGGGCTTGGCCCAGGACAAAAAGCACCATGGGACCATTTCCCACAGATTCAATGGGAGGCCAGCTTCCCCAGTTACTATTGGGTAAATGATTCCTTCATTTACTACCATCTGCTCACGCCCACCCAGGATGCCGGATACCCCCTATCCACTAAGGCGATGAAACTAGTTATTAGTTATGGGCACTACTATATCCAGTTTCAGCAGCATACATACATTAGGGTTGCCGGCTTCTCTGGGAAACCCTACTTGTTGCCCAAGCATTGTGGGGACAAGATCGTGCTGCTGGAATATTGCTGGCAAATGATGGAACTGCATACCTTCTTGGCCCACAAGAAGGTCCCCAACGTCTCATTCCCAATATCCTGTGGGAACTACACCTGTAGTCTGGCCACCGCGAAGGAGGCAAACAATGAGTTAAAAGGTTATAACTTGCAGGAATTTTATCTGGCGCAGAGAAATTTTGATCCGCATGGAAGAATTGCAATGGCACTACCCTGGGCTTCGGAGCCCCACCACGTACACATGGAAGACTTCTGGGGAGATTGCCAGGATGACGTGGATGTGCGCAGCCGGCACTATGATAGAATGACAGCCGGATTAATGCAGGAACTGAAGCTCTGGAGATTCCCTCTGGGCTTCTCTGACACCGCCCCCACCGCAGATCCCCAGTACAAACAAAAGGGGATTGACAAAATGCCATTGCCGTTAATGAATTGGGCCACCCAGGAGGGACCCACGATTGAGGACTTCACTCGGGAGGTGGTCGAGCGAAGTCATGCCTATTTTAAGAAGGTATGCCCCGGGAGTATGCGCCAAACTCCCCAACCGGCACCTCAGGTGACTCCACCACCAGTACCAAGATTGACCCCGGGGGCCGGGACTTCTTCACAAGGTGCAAAAAAAGGAAAGGGGATAGACACAACACCCCCCGCGCAAGAAGTCCCGATACAAGAGTAGATTAAGCAATCTGTGGCAGCCTCCCAGAAAATGAGGGAGCAGTTAATAACGAGGCTGGCCACACCCCCGATCATGGCTAGACCAATTCATCCTCCTTCCTCCCTGTCGCTGGCAGCCTTAATGGTCAAGGCAAAGGGGGTGGATCCCATGGAGGCAACAGCTATTGCCGATGCGGGGCCGCCTTTAATCACCCGGAGGAAGAGAAAGCATATCCAACAGCCTAAGGCAGAGCCAGCGCTGAAGGCATCCCTCCCAAAAGAAGTAGAGATCCTTTCTTCTAGTTCCCCGGAACCGGAGGAAGAAGAACAGGCAGGGGTCCCAGCCAGTCCCCCTCCGGAAGAGGAATTTGACTTATTTGCAACTGTTGAATTCAGGAATCTGCAAGGGGATGACACACAGGTAGAGACGGAAGTCCCAGAGAAAGAACAAAAGGCTGTAGACCCAGAAGACCCAGAACAAGAAGCTGCAGAACAAGGAGAGCAGCAGACAGAAGAAAAGGGGCCAGAACCGGAGATTGTTTCTGGGGCTCAAGCAGAGCAAGATCTGGGAGTGTACCAACAACTACCAAGTGAACAGATGGCATCCACTGGGGAACCCAGACCCGGACCTTTAGGATCAACCTTAACCCCAGCCGCCATGTTCCAAGGGCCACTCCCAGGAGCAACCTTCGGGAAAGTAATCACAGCGGCCCAAACTCTGAATCTTGTCCCGATACCTCCCCTACTGCCAACAGATGAGGAAGAAGAAGAAGAGCAACATGAAGAGGAAATTCCCGAGTAAGCTGACCAGGGTCCAGACCCATCAATTGACATCCGAGACCAGGCTGAGGAGATAGAAATTGAAAAGGACGTTGCTGCAGAAGAGGTTTCGACAGGGAGAGGAACAGATGAGGTATATGTTGAAAAGGAGCAGCCGCCACCGGACACCGGGAGAGAATCTGAAGAAAAAACTCTGGCAGGAAGGCCACCTCTCCCACCTCTATGGCTGTGGAAAATAGGAAAAGAAAATCCCAATCCACTCCGGTGATCCCTCTCTCCCTAGCTGAAATGATGGCCCTAGCTCAGGCCCCACCAAAAGCAAAGAAAGCCCAGACAATTCACACTCTTCAAACTGGGCCGGGCAGAGAGACAGTTGCCATCGTAGCAACACCTCCCCCAGATGCCGATGAAGCAACCGCTGACCCCGTAGACTACAATATTGCAGAGGTATCCCTGGGTAAAAGAGGAAAGCAAGGCAAAGTAGACTTGCTTAAGGAGGCAGCAAGGGTAGTCAAAGCCCGATATGAAAAGGAGGCCCAGAGGCTCAAAGCTGAGAAAGAGAAGAATGCAAACCTTATGGGGTTGCTTACCAAGCTGGCCTAACCCCTCAATGCCACCCCTCCAGAGACCTCCACATCAAAAGAATTACCGCAGAGCGACATAGACTCCTTGCGAGTAATGAAAAAGAAGGCCCAGGCAGTAGACGAATGGGTCACTCTACAGATAGGAAACACCCGGCGTTTCCTGGTGTCCACTCTCCCTGATCTATATACAGCCCGACAGGTTATTCACCAGGCAGAAGCACTAATTGAGCAATGGGAGAGTGACACCGAGAATTACCAGGCATGAAAGGCAGAGCTCGAAGAGCTCCTCACCCTGGGGGAAGATATAATTTCTGAATCCAAAATTCTGGGTGAGGAATCATTTGATTTCGTAAGGGCTCAGCACTCTAGACTGGACCTCACATTATAGGTAACCAAGAAACTGGTAGAGTCCTTATAGGAAAAGGTAAACACAGTGAAGCATTCTTCCAGTTTGTATAAATCATTTGTAATAAAAGCTTCCGAGGTTGATCCCCTTAGTACAGATACTTATACCCCTAAAGAGTCAGTTTTGGGGAATTTTGATGAAATGATGACATCTCGGTATCAATCCCCAGAGGGGATAGATGGGGCCCAAATGGAAAAGCTAACCGAAATGGTGCTAAAAGGCCATGACGCCGCGAGGATGGCAGATGAGTTCAGAAATAATGTTCCGGACCTGGGAGAACTAGTTGATGTAGCCAGGCATAGAAGGGCCAGTCTGAAGAAAGTAGATGAAGATGGCATTTTCTACCTCCTTCAGGCCTTCAATGATAATAAGCAGCCTTGAGTGTTCTCTGAGAACCGAAAAAACTTGAGCATTAAGTATTCTTTATTCTTTTGGGGACGTAAGTTCACAGATCCCGGAGTCCCAGATCCAAAATTTTGTATTCTTTAAAGTGATCCGTGTCCCGGTCCCCGAGGCCGACCGGTCACTTTCAGAAGTGGTTAATAAGACTGTCAGGAGGTAGTTGGCCACATCAAGGGGTGTCAGTTCGGTGATTGGTCCTCTGACAGGATGGTCTTCTCAAGGCGCTGCTCAAGGGTACATCTGGCACATTGGAGACAGGGCGCCACATTTCCCATTTATGAGGCATGTAGCCTCAGTCCTTGAAGGACCTACTTTCTTCTTTCTCCTCTCTGGCTCTCTTCTCGAGACTGATTCTTCCGATGTATATTCTTATCTTATTCTTTTGACATGACAGACCTATTCTATCTCCAGGTCTTTTGTAGGGTGGCGCAGGTAGTACCGGCCCCCGGATATTGTATTTTATTGAAATACGTAAAATAGGGTTAGGGTTAGCAAAGAGTTATATAAATAGGCAGATCGGCCCATTTCCAAGGGTCGGCGAAATTGATGATTTTGTTGTCCATAAGAAATAGCAAAAGTAATTTCTGGTTTTAGTTGCAGAGCTCAATGCTCCATTGTTCTGTTCTCTGTAGTTAGACGCTCCCCTGGAGCCACCATTGTATCATGCACCAATGCTTGCTGGACTGAATGTTAATGAGGAAGGAAGGATTCTCGGCAATGATGTTGTTGGCACTCTTGCTTCTGAGTTAATGGTATTTCATGTTTTAATGTTCTGTATGTCTTTTACTCTCGTATGTTAAAGTAGACTAACGAACTCTTTTCTCTTGCTACTAATAAAATGCTAACTGATGGTTACGTGTTCCTTCGGTATTTAGTGTAGTTTACCAGAGTATTGTTGATGTTCCGGACATTTTGGTATGATTGTAGTTAGATGAAATGCTTCTAACCCTGCAGGATCTTTACATTTTATTTGCTAAGTATAGGATGCCTGGGAAAACCCTTACTGTACTGAATCTCTGGAAGAATGAGTTGACACCCGAGCCCCGCACCGTCGTGACCCAACACCCAGGTGCTTGAAGGCCCGGAGGATTTATTTCCCCCGGACAACCTTTGCAGGCGGAGTTGGCCGATTTCCCCGGAACCCGGTGACAACTTATGACTGTTGGCGGACCCGGTCGGCAAAACCCCGTCAACACCACCCTTTCCCTGATTAGGAGGAGGAGGTGGTGCATCTACTCATGGATGAGGAGATGGTGGGGGCATAGATCCCTCTGATTTTTGTTCTATAGTCAAATACAAGGGTGCTCTTTGTGGCTATGGAACTACAACACAAAACAAGGAAAAATAATAAGCTTCTCTTTGTTCCTGATGTGTGGCCATGCATGCCTGAATATCCCTCTCTGAGATCATCACATCTAGTTGTCTGTCCATATCTACCAAAAGTGTCTCTGATGTAGTAATACGAGCCCTGAGCTACTCTCTCTCTCTCTCTCTCTCTCTCTGACATTGTGACAGTGGATCTTAATCCTTGTCTATATCTCTGCCAGAATCTCTTGGAGGACCCTATCCCGGAGGTCCACCTTCCCCACTAGGTCTCCTCCCTAAGGATCTCTGCTGTTGCTACTGTTGTCTTGTAAATAATGGACCTAGATCCATGCATGGAGGCCCAAACCTGAGACAAGTGCATCTTCCCTACACACCACCAACACCACCACCCATGTCATCGTCATCATCACCCCTATCATCACGACCATGTCTCTGACCTCTATCCGTAGGAGGGCACATGTCATCTCTCCCACCACCACCCCTATCATCTCTCCCACCTCTGTCTGCTCTACCCCTACATCTCACAGGTCCATCATCAGGAGGATCACAGTCTAAAGCATCCTCAATGTGAGGTGCTATCTCATGAGGAGTTGTAAATAAAGGGAATAGATTCTAAAGAAGATACGCAAGATAAGCATCAGTACGCACAGCATTGGTAACATCAACATGGTAGTCCCAGCCTACTACCACCATCTGACTGATCTCTACCTGTGCAATCTCATACAATAGGTGGGCACCCCACTGTGCCTCCTCATCACGGATACAAGCCTATGCAGTAAGATCCTATGTAATGCCTTGTACCTGGCCATACTATCTAAGGATGTGTGTGACTATGAATCTCTACACAATATATCATGTTTGTCTAGTCAGGTACCTTCTCTAAAAAATATGGCATTTATCGCCTATCAAAGGTCCACTCCTCACAATCTAGATATGGTCTCCACTCGACCACTGTAACATCATCCAGGACTCGCTGCCAATATTCTAGCTTACCCAAATGGGGCTGCTAGATATAACCAGAATACATATAGCCATATAGCTCCTCTAGTGCCTATTGCCTATCTACTACTGACCATTTCACTAGGATGTGCTCCCAGGCCCAGATCTACAATATCAGGATACCAATGGTCATGCTCCGTGAATAATCGTATACTATCTCATGAAGATCTCTATACATATGAGCCAAAATTTAGCTACCCCATCCAAATGTGTGTGTGGAGCCAATCATCTTCTCTAGCATACTGACCCAACCACACATAAAACCATGTTGTCTACGGTATGACATCTGGATACCTCCTATCAAACCGGAAAGAAAAATGAGCAACCTCTCATAGTGATCAATCATGTAATCCCACATCAGGTACCTGAGTACTATGGAGGGATCTGCAAAGAATATCTATGCATCTGCAATCGCTACTGTAGAGAGAGACTCAAACTGAACCTCATGTCCCATCACAAGAATGCATAGAATACACCACACATCCTCAGGGGTCACTATCATCTCACCAATTGGGAGATGGAAGGTGTTGTTCTTTGAGTGTCATCTCTTGGCAAGAGCAGTCAACAACCCTTGATTTACCCTAATGTTGATTAAATCTATCAGGGAAGATAAGCCAAGGCGTCCGATGATCTATTGCTCCACATCAGTCAAGGAGCAATATAATGCAAGGACTTGTGCAGGTTGAGGTCCTCGAAATGAAACAATGGGAAAATTTGTCTGTTAGGCAAAAAATATAGACTTACATCAGTATTCTAGCTAAGTCAACTACACAGAAAATCTAACAGCTAAGTCTTTTTCCTTCACAAAGAGGAAAAATAATCAAAATTGGAAAATTAACACATTCTACTAAAAATGACTTTGTTTTTCTAAGATGCGAGCTCGCATCTCGTATGTGATCCTAAATTATTAGGATGCGATGGGGAAATCGAGAGGCGATCCTATTTTTAAAGGATACGATGCGGGATTCTAATGCAACCCTATTTTCACAAGATGCGATGAAATTCAAAGTTGGACAAAAAATACTAAACATGACACCATGATGACCTACTGGAAGTGACCCTATTTTTAAGGGATGTGATATAGAAATTTTTAATTTTACCGTATGCGATCCAAAAATTTGCAAGTTTACCGTATGCGACATGGGATTGACAAGATGTGATCCGGAACCCCGGATGTGACTCAAAATTCATTTGTCTATAACTACTGCAAAAAGAGACAAAACAAGCAATAGAAAGCATAAAAAGGTAGGTCTCAATGTACTCACCAGCTATGAATAATGTGTCGGATGCTCATGACAATGTGCTAGCTCAAATTGATGCCTCTCGATGGGGACCACCATCTTCTCTCCAGAGCTCAAGAATTTACCAAGGATTTAAGTGAAAATGAATGAGTAAAAAGTGATTTTGAGACTTATATTGACCTTTTAGGGCTAAACCAAAGCTCTAGAACCTTCAACGGACTATCAATTTTCTATTTTCTTCTTCTTAGGTCAACCAAGAATGAAATTGAACGCAAGGACAATGTTTTCCATAGCATAGTAAAAATTTTGTGATAGTCTCCAACAATGGAGACTCTCTCTATATGTTCAGAAAAGGATTTGCAGGCTTTACGCAATCATTTTTTCATGGTTCTCTATCAACAAATTTCACATCCTACATCAAAATATTGGTCATACATCATTTTACCAGACTCAAAATTAACATTTTCAAGTAGTCAATTTGGTAAAATTGTGTTTTCTCTCAACATATTTTCGCTTCATCTCATCTTCTAATTGATTCTTCCTTGATCAAATCGACCTATTCCATTCAACTGTCATTATCAAGAGAAAATTTATTCTATTTCCTTTGATTTCATTCTCGAGAGGGCATGATCGCACTAAAAATCAATCAAATTCTTGCTCAAACAACAAAATGACTTCAACATCAAAAGACTAGGGGCATGACAGTTTCCTTCGATCAAGTTGGGACTATTGGATAGAAGGCTTCAACACTAAACAAGCCAGATATCTATGTCTATAATCTCTCAAATCTTTATCAATCTCTCAGTAGCTTTGTAATGAACTTTGTTCGATCAAGTTTGGAGTCAGTATTATCAATTCTCGTTCGATCAAGTTAAGAATTGATACCTCACAGTTCTCAATAGCTTCCTACTGACCTTCGTTTGATCAAGTTCAAAGTTAGTATTATCAATTCTTGTTCGATCAAGTTCAGAATTGGTATCTTTAGATCTCTATTTAGTCAACCTTTGTTCGATCAAGTTCAAAGTTGATACTATCAGTCTTAGTACAATCAAGTTAGAGACTAATCTCATTAGCTATACTTTGTTCAATCAAGTGCAGAATTATCAAACATTCTGAAGTCAACATCAGACATTCTTTGAATCAATGCACTTCTCGCACATCAATTCAAAGATGGGCAAGTTTAACCACCATAATTTGGTCTACTCTAACTAGAGACCCTATTTGCCCTAAATGTGATCATACCCCTAATTATGTCAATCTAACTATTCGATTATTGTCATAATTCAAGAAAATCAATTTAATCTCCTAGAATCAAAGTGATTTCATCAGTAACTCACATTAATTACCTTGGCCTATTTAAATTAAATCAACCCAATTAAATCCTTGGCTAAAGTAATTAATTAAAAGAAACTAAATAAACTCTCTAAATACAACTCATCACTTGCACATGGAAAGTCAATCCATGAACCAATGAGAGTTCACTCACATGGATCACTCACATGGATCACCAAAGATTCAGTCCTCACCTCTCCTCACAAGTTGATCTCAACCACTCATTTCTCAAATTCTTCCATAAAAGGATTGAATTTTGAGCTCAATAGGCCCATAATTTTAGAATTTTGAATGTACTCTTATGCTATCATTTTGTTTCATGATTTCACATAGCTAATTAAATAACTTTCATTTGTGCTTAAATTTAATCTTTTCATGATTTCTAAGCATGAATTGGATGATAGTTAGCCTTATTTCTCAATAAATCTTCCATTCTAGGACTGAATGTGTCATTGATTTGATGCATAATCTGAGGGCTATTATAGCTTAAATCATACTCTTCTTAGATAGGAAGCAATATGTTGATTTCAATGGTTTCCCTATGCTTTTCAATTGATTTCCATATTTATAACCATTGATGCAATGACATATTGAAGTGTTGTGTTGCATCTTGCAGGTACATAATTCACACACACACACACACACACACACACACACACACACACACACACACAATTCTATGAATCATTACATGGTTAGCTTAACAACATATGAAAATCAAGATACAAAACCAACTAAGCTAACCAAAACTGGCTCATTGCCTTCTAGTTGGTAGGAGTATGAGTTTTCTCTCAGGTCATCGCAAAACTCAGTGACTATACCTATTCTAAACAAAGGATTTGAAAACTATTTACAAATGATCTAAATAATTTATGTTAAATGATAATGCAAGATTGTTGTTAATCCAAGCTAATTAAGAGTAGATTTTAAGCACCAAATGAAATTTATTGATAGATTTTAAGCTCCAAAATCAAATGTGCTCTAATTATGAAGTTTTCATGTAAACTAAACAATTAAAAAAAACTAAGCAATTGAAAGCTAAGAATTCTTGAATGCAAAATAGTATAATAACAATAAAAAAAATCTAGGTCCTTTGTGAAGGAAAATAAGTTCTCTTTTATAGAAATCTCTCTCGAATTGATAATCAAGATTGAAAGACAAAGAGTAGGTAGGATTCGATTTGAGGAAGCACAATCCATGTGCAAAGAAGATGATTGGTTGAGAAAGTCAATTGACTGAACTGAATGATCAGTTATTTTAGAAACTTCCAAAATTGGTTTTCAGTTAACTGAATTGTTTCCAAAATGAGAAAAAGACAAGAATGAGTTAACTAAATAAAACAGATTTGTTTCTAATTCAAGAATCAGTTAACTGAAATTGATGACATAATATGCATTTTTAATAATTTAAAAGATTCTAAATACACATTTTGATTTCATTTAATTAATTTAATTCCTTTTTGCATTTTATTGACAATTTAGCAATTTATTTAATCAATATATTAAAATATCAATTAAATAGTTAACTTAGGTTTATTTTCCAATGTGGTGTATTTTTAAGAAATAATTAATTAATCAAGTACAATGATTAATTAGGACCTATGGTTAAGGTCAGATCAGCTTGAAGTTGATAAATTGCCTATTTGGTTTAGGAATTAGAATAATCAAGATTAGGGGTCTAGGGTTTAGATGACAATTTTTAGGTCATTACACTTACATCTAGAATATTGTAAAAAAATATTATTATTTGATTGTATTTAAGGTGGTCAGGCATAAACCTACTTCTTATCTTTTTCCTGAAATTTTTGTACTACTGCATTGCAATTGAAATTTTCACCATATAGAATAACCTTTTTTTTCAAAAAAGGGCTAGTATCTTAGAAACTACATTTAATTCTCTATAAATTATCTTATTACATTTTTTTGATATAATATTGATAACTTGTTCAAATTTTCACGTCAGCTTTCCTAACCCTGATTTTCTCAAATTTCATTGCCACTTATGGGCCTAGTTTGGTACACCATGATCCTGCACATACCCCATGATAGCATTTTGATTGTTGAAGTCTTTGTAGATGATATCATTTTTGGTGGGAAAGAAAAGTTGAGTAGGGAAATTGGTGATGAGATGCAGAAGGAATTTGAGATGTCTATGATAGTGAGATGAAATTCTTTCTTGGTTTGAAAATTACACAAATTGATAAAGGTCTTTTCATATCTCAATCTAAGTATGTGAAAGAGTTGTTCAAGAAATTTGGTATGGATGATTGAAAACATGTTGGTACTCCTATGATTACTGGTTGTAAATTAACAAAGATAGATTATACATCTAATGAAAATCAGACAAGATACAAATCCATGATCGGTGGCTTACTATAATTGACACAAACTAGACTAGATATTATGAATGTTGTTTGCATTGTTGCTAGATTTCAAGCAGAATCAAAGGAATCACATGTTTTTTATTTTAAGAGGATATTCAGATACTTGAAAGGGATAGTTGATTATGACTTATGGTATGGAAAGAATGATGATTTTACATTGAGTGCATATACTGATGTGTATTGGGTAGGTAATGTGGATGATAGAAAGAGAACAAGTGGTGGATAATTTCTCTTGGGTAAGATATTAGTTTCATGGGAAAGTAAGAAAAAAACTTTAATATCTCAATCTACTGCTAAAGCTAAATATGCTGGTGCTTCTATTAATTGTACACTTGAGTGATATGGATGAAGAAAATGTTGAAAGATATCAAAGTAACTATTGATGAGAATATTACTATTCATTGTGACAATTCAAGTGCTATCAATATTTCAAAGAGCTATGTATTGCATTCAAAGACAAAGCATATTTCTTAAATATCATTTCTTGAGAGGCAAGGTTAGTGAGAAAGAAGTTAGACTGGAGTATGTGTCTACAAAAGATGCATTAAGATGCATCAGTCTAGTGTGCTTATAGATTATCATTATCTAGTTGATATTTTTGGTGGCTACTCCTTAGGGGGGGTAGTGGTTAATGGTTAATGACTAGTAGTGTGTATTTTCAAATTTTTGGGAGAGATGTTCATTCAATTTTTTATTGATGTTTGTTAACATTTTTGGCCTCTATGACCTAGTGCATACATGTTCCTCTTTCATTGATGTCAAAGGGGAGATACATTCAAGTGAAAAACAATTATGAGACTATGTGAGAGAGATAGTAAAACAAGTATGTCATATTGTAGATATTGCTGGTAGCACTGTTGATATTGTTTCTTTGTGCATTGATTTGATTTTTCACATCATATGTTGCCATCAATGCTAAAGGGGGAGATTTTTGAGATATTATTCAAATTGTGCATATATATGATGGTATTAATAATTTTCATTGATGTAAACATATTCCTATTGTTGATGGCATTGTTCCTAAGATGTTCAGTGAGAAGATTACTATGGTGCAACTACTATATTGAATATCAGATGCTACGAAGCTGGAAATGTGTTGAGGGATGTCTGTACTTGATTTAGTTCAAGTGGCAGAGGTTCGCATGATGTTTTGAGTGAGATATGAAGGATTTATCAAAAAGTGGTATTTTGGTTTTTCAGGAAGAGACAATGTTTCAGTTATTGGATCGGTGTGGATCAGTTATGCAATATTCTTGGTTTCTAATCTGGTGGTCAATTTAGGACATGGATGTGTGTCCTCAACTCAATTGGTTCATGATTTGGATGCTAGCAAGCTATTTTTCTTTTATGAAAGTGGTTGTTGATTAGTGTTCCTGATGAATAGTGCAGAGATGAGTATTAATTATGAGACAGAGTTATTGTTGTTGATGTCATGGTATTTCATGTTGCTTGCTGATGTTTCTTGATTGCATCCTATTCATCTTGCTAGATTGCATTGGATTATGTGATAGAAATTGAAGACTTTCATGTGGCATTTTGATGTTCTTATTATTCTTGGCCGACATGATGGCATAGCATGTTGCAAAGGATAGTGTCATGATTTATGGATATGAAGTGTGTTCGAGGATGATGTTATGAATCATTAATATGTCTTAGCTGACATTCAATGGATCATATTATGTATTGAATTAATATTTTTTAATTAGGTCCCTGGCTAACCTAGTTGAGATGAATTGATGTAATGTATATAAATATGTAATCATTTTTTATTGCGAAGTGTGAGTGGTTTGCGAAGGGAATGAAGAGAAGAGGTATGAGTGGAATCTACAATTGAGGCAGAGATTGATGTAATCCATTAGAACTGTATTGGCAGATCAGAGATGTTATTTTTTTAGTTCATTAGTTTGGACAGTATGTCATTTATGATTTGAGATTAGAGATTACTATAAGACAGTGGGCCTTCCTTTGGTTTGAAGCCCTTTTTGTAATTGAGAAGTGAGCTCTAGGAAGTGTGCCTGAATGCATGTGCATTCCCATTTTTAATACTCCTAACAAGGTATAATTATTTTTAATAGAGTACATTCATCTTGTGGGTTTGATCCCCACCATGGTTTTTCCCTTAACCAGGTTTCCACGTCAAAAATCTTGGTGGTATGTGTTGATTACTGCGTTAGGTTCCTGCATTCATGTTTATAATCTTTCAGATATGAGATTAAGTTGGTTATTTGGTTAAAGGTATTGTGTTTTTGTCACAGCTGATTCACCCCCCCTCGCAGTTATGTGTGCTACATTAATTCTAACAGGATGATGACACAGAGTAGTTCCTTGGTAGGATAAGTATGAATACCATATCAAGGAATTCCTGGATGAAGATGGATGATGATGGTCTTTTCAAAATTTTAAAATATAAATTGCCTTGTTTCTTTGAAGAAATTGTTTCATAGATTATGATTCCCACTACCCAAGCTATTTGTCCTCTTCACAAATTCATTTTCATCTTTTTTTGTTGTATCTACTCTAGGTGCTCCATTTGATATGCCTCTTAGAAACAATATTTCCCCTTGGATTAAAATTTAACTCTATGTTTTGATTATTCATATAATAGCCTCCTAAAGAGTGCAATCATTGGATATTTAAAACAATGTCTATTTATCCAATACCCATAGCATAGAAGCCATCACATGGCTCACAATCATCCAAAGTAATATTGAGTTGTCTAATCACTCAAGTGCAAGGTGTAGTGAATGTTTTGAAAAATGGCTTTGAAGTCTTCAAATTCCTCTTATTCAATTTATATTCTTGCAACAAATCCTTCATCTAGAAATTTGTGGGTAGCCCCTCTACCAAGTTGAATAGTCATCCTTTGTCCAACTAGCAGTCTCCAAACCTTGACAATATCATACTTCAAAGCTTCTCATAAGGCTGCAAAAATGCCTCCCAATTTGATTTCCTTATCTTTCTCTCCTTCTTCCCCTTCTTCCATATCATCTGATTTGACATTAAAATCTAAATCAAAACCTGAAACTACTTTAGTAAAGTGCACGTATCCTTTACCAAAGAATATATGTCCTAGAGAATATTGTTATCTACAAGAAAAATATTATTTTCTTTGAAGCTCACTCCATGTCTCATCATCCACTTTCTTATTTGTTGTATTTGGTACATTCTTTTATGGTACAGGTGGAAATGTCTTTTTCTTTAAATTCCCCTTATGTTGCCAAGAATTAGGGGTCTTTTGACTAGTCATTGATCTCTAAGTCATAGAAGTTTCAAGTTGAAAACTTCTTTTGATAGCTTCTCAAAAGATTGAAGGTGAAAATTCCTTAACAAAACCCCTTATAGGTTCTTCAAGGCCCTCAAGGAAGAGATAAATATTTCTCTTTTCAGACATGTCAAGTACCATAATAGAAACTTTCTAGAAATCTTCTACATACTCATTGTCAAATTTAGTTTGTGTCAACTTTGACAACTCCTTAAAATACTCTTTGTCATCCTTGAGTTCAAATCTATATATCGACCTTTGACTATAAAGGTATTTACTTGATTGTGACTTTGAGTAGTCATACCATGATACCAAAAGTCATAAGCTATACATCTTTGAGGTGTAGAGTTTCATATTTAACAACATCCTTCTCCTTCCTGTAGTTGAGAGTGAAGAAATTGTTTAGCTTGTGTAGCCAAGCTCTTGTTGAAATTTTGTTTGTCCCATGAAAGATAAGAGCTGGAATTTTACTAAACTTATTCTTGAGCTCTTTCCAACTATTTTCTTGGTCCTCCTTATAATCCTTTCTTCGCAGCAAGATATTCATCATGTCTACATAATCTTTGAAGAGAACCAAACTCATGAATTCATCATGCAAATTGTTGTAAATTTCTCTCATTGCAACCAAATATCCTCTAGGTTCCTTCATGGGATTAAAAGGTGAGTTTTGAGTGGGTGCTTCCTCTATAAGAAAGAACATAATTTATGAGGATTCCAAAGAATATGAATTTGAGACTCTAGCCACTTCTAAAGTGCTCCTCTTTTCCTATATATGCATTGTACCTTGTAGTTTCTCTAAGTTAGTAACCTAGTTACTTCTCTCATTTCCAAATCGCTTCAACTTATACTTGGATGGTTTGGACCTTGATTATTGATTTAACTTTAATAAATTATATTATTTTGATCTCAAAAAATAATCATATGAATAATTAATTTAACATTGACATTTAACTAAAGATAAAATTTACTCAACAAAATTTTTAAAATAAGTTAAAAGTTAAATATTAATAAAGATGGGGTTCACCACCTAATGTGTTGGTTAAGTGGTGTTGTTGTTGTTGTCTCCACCACTGATCTAATCTGCTTGGGGATTTGGGCCTCAACTGTGTAATAAGGGAATGACGTCCCCCATTTGTAGCCCCATTAGTCACGTTAAAAAGTTTACGAGGTGCTTAACTTTAAAAAAATATATAAAAAATTGTAAAAAAAAATACTAAAAATGATAATAAATCAACATACTTTTATATACCAAGTTTCAACTAAAAATAAATGAAACTAAAAGCTTAAACTTGCTTGTAGCCTAATTCTGTTTCCCAGTTCATCAAAATATCTCACAATTGAAAATTAAGAGCTAAGGACAGCTATTTCTATATCTAAATGTCACTATTTTTATAAGATTTAGAAGTTGCTCATTTTCACTTTCTATAAATTCAATGTCATATATCCTTAAATCCCTTCCTTTAAACATTTTTTTTCCTCTTGAAGTGTGGGGATCTAAAGAATTTAAAATCTCTGAAACCTTTGCCTAAAAATGGTGCATATAAGTATACCTCCAAAATAAGACTGGTGTTAATTATGAATGATACAAATCATGTTGTTAAAGTAAATAGTCTTCTGTGCTTTTGAAATAAAACACTACTAAGAGGAGCAAATGTTTTGGTTGGAAAGTTGACTAATTTTTGCAAACAATTTTTGAACTAATTATATGGAAATGGATCATGAAAATCTAGAACAAATTATTCAGAATGAGTAAAGACCATTTAGATTTTAAAATCAATTATTTATATCGGACTAGAGAATGTTAGGATCTTGGTGGCATTTTTTATTATCTTAAAAAAAAATGTGAGCTATGTAGTCAAAGATATCTCATCTGAGTTGTGCTTCTTAAAAATATATCATCAATTTGAACAAGAATCTATAAAGGGTAAACTAGAAGTTTCAAGTGCTCCCAAACACTATTAGTGCTTTGGGTTCTCAAGCTGCTAACCACAACATGACTCATAAACCACAAGAATCATTCAGGAGAAACCGTGATAGTAATTAATCATACAATGCTATTTATTTTGGTTGTCTCAGTTTTGTTTTGGTGGTTTGAAGCTTGATTTTTTTTATTTAATAGTTTTTTATTTGGGCATGTTTAGATGTTTTGAGATACTTTTGATTTCTGATTTGGATTTTATAGTGTATATTTTTCTCATCAAAGTTCTTTAATGTAATCAATCTTTTTATATCAATTGGTCATTCCATGAAGTCTTAATTTAGTTAATTATTTAACCCAAGACAAGCTCTTGATCATTTGTTAGAGAGGAATATTAATGTTCATCACTAAGCTTAAAGTTAATTTCAATCCACTTTAATTTAATTTCAATCCAGCACTTATCCCATAGTAGACAGGGTGTGGATATTTGGTAAGATAAATCTATAATTTGGAGCTAAAGTTGTGTTAATCTAATTTCTTTCAAGATGCTTGCATTGAAAGAAATCTACAGTAGCTTAATTTACAATTGGTGCCACATGCCTCTTGAAAGATGTGAGTTAGCATTTATTCTTCTAAAGTCTAGACTCTAGTGTCCTTATAAGTTAGCCAAGTGACCCAATATATAGAATTTCACAAGTCTTGATTTGAGATGCCTCTATGTCTATATATCACACTTTTATATCTGAAAATCAATTATAATCTATAATCCAAAATTGGATTCTTCTTTTAAGTCTAAATGTACTTGAGGACTCATGTCTAGCTTGTTAAGAATTCATTCCTAAGTTCGTAATGAGCCTTTAGATTGTGTAGATTCTAGTTTAATGGGAGAATTCACATGCAAGATACAACTATGAAGTCTAAGATGGTATTGAAAGCATTAAATCATCTCCTTCTCATTGGATGCAAGACATATATGAGACTTTACATACCAATTAGTATAGGAGTATGGTTAATGTTTCTAAGGAAAGTAGTTGTAATATTAAATTAAGCCCTGTGCATTATTACTTGACTTACAAAGAGGTGGTATAGGAGAACTAAAAAGACAAGCATGGTGAAGATAGAGAGAAGAGTGAGTAGGGCCACGAGTACAACGGTGAAGGAAAAGAGAGTGATGAGGGTCATTCAATCATAAGCGCTTAAAGAGATTATATAAGCTTTTCCAATCTCATTGCATCATAAAATATTGATAATCCTTGTCATTTTAGACAGTCGTTAGTTTGCCATTATCTCAGTTTGCCATTATCTCTACCAACTTCATTCATGTGAAACAACCAAAAGAAAACAAAAGATCTCTATGAGAATCTATTATAAATTGGGTTGTTTATGTCAAGAAACTCTTTAAATTGTTTGATGAGATCAATTCAAAAATGTTCTTTGAATAACTTTAGAGCCAAGATGGGGTATTTTGATCTAGCAAGAACTTGAAACTTGAAAATAAAATCCCTACCAATGTTCATTGGGTATATATTACTACAGTTCTTTAGAATAGTAAAGGCTAGACCCACACAAGAATCACTTGTTATTCAAATTGCTATGAAAGGTGGTTGGTCAATTTGAGCTAATCTCAAGATAGTTATAGAGAAGCACAATACATGGAAAGAAGAGAATAGAAAAAAATTAAAAACTTGGCTAAATTTTAAATGTTGGTGGGATTGTCACGTTCTCATCCTAGTTTGAATGCCAAATTGAGGATGAAACAAATGTTAGATGGAGTGGAATTTCCCCTTATTCTTCAAAATCCTCTCTAGTGGCTCATGGTCAAATGAGACGTATGACAAAAGTATTTAGCATAATAAAGTCATTATTTAATAGAAGTTGCACCCTATGTGATGGGCGAAAAATGTCACAAGTTATGTCTTATTTCCTCATGTTAACAGATACATTTTTTTAGATTTTGATAGTATTAAAGTCATTTGGAGAATATTTAAGAATTATTGTGACATTAATACTTTTTTAATTTGTTTTAAAGGTTAGAAATTAACCAATTTATTTATGATTTTCAAAGAGATGATCAGGAATATATTGAGATTGTTGCAATCTAGATTTGGGTTCATTTGGAAAAAATTAAAGAACTTATTATCGAATTAGGATTTCCTCAAAAAAAGAGATAGATCTAAGCCTTAGTAATTCATAGTTATTATTTTAATTTTTTAATAAAAATTATTACAAAAATTATTTTCATAACATTTTGATAGGGACTTCAACAACAAGAACAAATCATTCATATTGAAAAAGACTCAACAAATATGATCTAGTAGTTGAGGAGATAGAAACCACAAAAAATGAAGTCATAAGTAATATAAAGGAGTAAATCAAGGGAGAAGCCAATAGTACGAAGGAAGAAATGTTGAAAAATATGGAAGTTGAGATAGGATGTCTCATGGTAGTAGTTGAACAAGTAGTTTCTAGTTATATTCTAGAGATTCTCGACATACAGCCACACAATAAGACTTCAATAGAAAATAAGTCTCTTAAGGATATGATATTTTTTTATTTTGAATTAGATATAAATGTTTTATAATAACCTAAATGTGTGGCTAAGAATTTTACACCTAAGATAGATATGTGCAAGTTTGATATCAAGGATCGAACCAATTGGCTCTACCAAAATAGTAGTTCTTCAATGTTCATTAGTACCATGTCAATGAAAGGTTGCAATGACATTATTATAATTTGAATTAGGCAAATTCAATTGGTATGCTATGTGAAGAGAAGATAGAGAAGGGATATGTTGTCACACTATTCATTTTCTAAGGAAAACTCACTACACATTATGATGATAATATTATGGATAATTACTTTAGCCAACTTCCCAAATTTAAAAGAACAAGTATAGCCAAGGACTATAATTGTCGATTCCAATTTCCAAACCTTGTCACTAAGGTTGGAGAATTCTAAAGGGGAAAAATGAATGAATTAGTTCCTTTAAGGTTTAAAGGACCTAATGTAGTCAAGGATGGAGAATCCCCAAAAGATCAGTCTGATCCTTGCAGCCAACACAACATAACAGAAATAACAAGAACAATAAGCTAACAATGAGAAAATGAGAGATCAACTTTCAATTATGATCGGTGAATCAATTACAATAGATTTGCAACATGTAGTCTCACATGCTAGACATACATGTGTAAAAGCACAAAGCTGTGTCACGTTTCAGGACAACTTATCAGCATAGCTGAATTTGAGTATTTCTAACTAAAATTATTTTTTGTCAAACATATGGTCTAGCTAGATTCATTCTAGCTAAGTTAG
>MU226160.1:866968-885279 GCA_018584345.1 Thuja plicata | reverse complement strand
CTTCTATTTCATCTAGATCTTCTTCTTCACTTTCACTTTCACTATCTCTTCTAGATGTGTGTCTCTAACTGGATTTGCTTATTCTCATAGAAGACTTAAATGCAGACTCTAAGTTTGGTAAGACACTGACACTATTATCAAAGTTATTCATCTCAAATGAAATCAGTGTACCAATCAAACTATCAAGAGTAACTGTATTGTTTGCTACTACTCTCATTTCATGAATATAAGAAACTCTAATAGCATATACATGAAATAAGGTTCTTAAGATTTTACTTACCACTGTCTCCTCTTCAAGTGTACCTCCAACACCTTGTATAGCATTGACTACTTCTTTTATTCTTCTGTTGTATTGTGTGATGTTTTCTCCTTCTTTCATTCTGAGATCATCAAATTTTCCTCTAAGGCTTTCTTCATTGGCTCTCAGAACATTTGCATCACTGCCATGTAGAAGCTTCAGTTTGTCCCACATTTTCTTTGCAGTTGTGCAATCTTTGACATCTTCAAATTTAGCATCGGAGAGAGAAGAAGAAAGCTCTATGACCATGCAATTATGCTCATGCTTCACTCTCAATTGATCTACTGTTAATGGTCCTATGGGAAACACATATTCAGTATCTAAGTATTGAGTAACATCATTACCAATACCTGATAAGTGGAGTCTTATCCTACTTTTCCATGAAGCAAAGTTGTCTTTGTTTAACTTGGACACATCTTGTCTGTTCATCTTGTGATCTTTACTTAGGTCTTGAAACCTTCCTTCCAAGCACACAAGCTCTAATAGAAATTGTTAGTAATAACTAATAGGGGGGGTGAATTAGTAGCCTCAAAAATTTATCCTTTTAAACTTTACCCACCAATCAAATACATCTCAGATTATTAAGTCCCTACAAGATGCAAGCCTTGAAATACTTATAATAATGAACTGTCTGTCAGTTTACCTTGTCTGTCCTTATTCTCCTTGATAATTGATAAGCAGTAAAACTTATTTACCAGTACTCAGTAAATATGCAGAGTATACTAATCAATCCAAAAATGCATAGGTGAAATGTAAAACAATAAAGTAATAAACCATACACACATAACACATGGACTTTTAACGTGGAAACCCTGTTAAGGGAAAAACCACTGGGACTGGTACCCCAAATTTTCCACTCTTCTGAAGTGAGCCCTGTTAGGATCCAACCCTGTTAAAGGTTACAAACACAATGTTAAGTGTGACCTTGTTAGAGGACTTTAATAATAGAATGTCACTTGATATCTGGCATGTATATGCTACCAATATTGATCAAACTCTATGGGCACAATAGGTATCTAGCATATCTGGTGCTACCTAACTGCATCAGCCTCCTTCTTAGACTGTGTGTCGATATCGAGCACTCAATTCTATCTTAATGACAATCTTTTTGTCAATCTATTAGGATATACCTCAATCATAGAAGACCATTAAGTCTTGCTCTGTTAAGAGACTTAATGCTTCAATGGTTAAACTAAAACAAAATGACCTATTTCTAATGCAAATTGAATTGCAAATTTTCAGATCTATTTAAGTACAATACCTCTCTAATCAATGTATCAATTTAATTCTTTGTGCTCCACACTTTCTACTCTGTGATGCTATGCTTCACTGTTCGTCGGTGTCTGCAGAATTCTTTAGCTCTCCTTCAGCTTGATTGATTAGGACTGTATGAAGTTTTTCTTCATCAATTTCTCTTCAGCATCCTCTTTCTATTCACTCCCCTTCCCGTGTATGTGAATGCTTGTGATTACGGAAATGAATTATGCTTGTCTCTTATATAGACATGATGTTCCTAAATTCTTGATTCTTGATTCTTGATTCTTGGCGTGAAAAACAATCCACCCAATTTGATTTACAGCTTTAACTCCTGATTTATCTTGTAGTTATCTTCTTGCCAATAGTTCAAATCTTCTTTAAATCAATTACGTAACTCTGGTTGAATAAAACAAATAAAACAACCAGTTAAGTCTATCCTTAAGCTCTACCAGCTAGATATTTTGTCATTTTCTGAACTCTCTATTTTGTTGGTCAACTTTGTAGTTAGTCGTCGGTGATAACTGTCAATTCTGTCGGTGTGACTCCAGTTAGCTTTGGGATCTTCGTCCATCGGGCATCATTGGATTTTACTCGTCAGGTAACTCTATTTTCAGCTTGTCGGGTATCACTATGATTTTGCTTCATTGGGCAACATTGTCTTCTGCTCGTCGAGTATCACTATGACTTTTGTTCTTTGTCTTTACTGATGGTGTACACTCCGTTGGTGTTGTTTGTCACTTAGTGAGTACTTGACTTTTATGCATTGCTGAAAGCATAACCTTTGTTCCCTTGTTTCTCTGAAGTCTTTGGCATTATGTACATGACCGTACAGATGATATCAAGTTGACATCAATGACAATACAAACCATTAACTGATTTAATGCCTTGCATTATCTTCAACTTAATATTATCAAACATTCAATCAGTTACATGTCATCAACTATATTTAGTAAGCTAGTTCCTGGCACAAAATCCATGCAATGACTAATATTTCTTACTGATGATAATCCGTTAGGTGCATTATCAGATATTATTTCAGCATACTCACTCAACAATCCAAAAATTTCCTTAGGATATTCTTCTACCAAAATATTTTTCTTAGACTCCTTAGGTACTAAAGAAAAACACACATTATTATGCTTCATGCCATCCAAAAAATTCCTGCCATCTACCAAACAGATTCTTTCACTGGTACATACTTCACTCTTAAGAGGTTCCTCTTAAGGCAATAGATTTTGTGTCATCCCATTAACAACAATAGTGTAAACATTCCTTCTACCATCATGTATGACTTGCTTATCATACTACCACGGTCTACCCAACAAGACATGAAACACATCCATAGACAAAATATCACACAAAACTTCATCGTAATACTTCCCAATCTTTAATTTAACTAGGCATTGTTCACTTACCAATACCTTATGTTCATCTTGAATCTAGGCAATCTGATAGGGTTTAGGATGATTCATCCTCTGCAACTTTAGTTTGTCAACTAGCTCCTCTAAAGCAAGATTATCAGAACTTCCACTATCTATGACAACATTACACACCTTGTTCTTCACCTTACATCTTTTCTAAAAAAATTATTCCTCTATATAGGCTCCTTCTCTTGTTCTCTATGATGTAGGATCCTCCTAGTCATCAAGGTTGCACCTTCCTCTTCTTGATTTTTTTTCACTGAATCGGTGGACTCTTCATCAACAAATGTTGTTCTCCTACTGCTCTGTGCTTTCTTCTCAGAGTTACCTTGTTTACATTCAAAGGATTTATTCCCTAATTCACCACATTTGAATCAAGTGCCACTGAACTTCCTTCTTTCACCACTTCCTTTCCCTTCATTCTAATAGGAACTCCTATCATTCCTCCTATATCGATCAGTGTCCTTAACTTTAGGCTCATGTTTACTCTGATCTGTAGTAGATCTACCTCTACCTCTTTGAAATATTCCACCTCTTCCTCTTTATCTTTTCTCATGCCTTTTGTTCAGCTTCTCTTCCTCTTTCAAGGCCCACTAGTAGGCCTCTTCCTCACTCCTAATCTGCACTAGGATGACTTCATCTTGTATGGACTTCCTCAAACCATTAAGGTAGTGATAAACTTGTTTAGCTTCATCATCTACATGACCAGATTTGATGTAGAAGTCCTCAGTATAACCCTTAACACTTAAATCCATTTGCTTTAATTTCTTCAACTTTCTAAACAAACTTACTTGATAGTCCTCAACCAAAAAAATTTCTTTTAATTTGGTTAGCATTCTATTCCATGATTTGATCTTGTCTTTACCTCTTCTTTTTTGATCTGTCTACAAATGTTCCCACTATAGGGATGCATTTCCTTTCAACTTGGTACAAGCATACTTCACCTTCCTTACTTCATTAGTCCCTTCAAGCTCAAAATACTTATCCATCTCTGTGATCCAATCTATCAGCTCATCAGTATCTAGGTTACCAAGATAATCATGTGGGTTGAAATGAGGTATCGATTAACATTGGTCAAATTGCTAATGAATATTTCCTCTCCTTGATTCAACTTAGGTTGTGCTTCCTAGTTACCGCCTTCTATAGCTTCATTCAGATTTTTTTCATGTCCTTCTTCATCACTTGCATCTTCTATATGTTTTCCTCTCCTCTAGGTTATCTTTGTTGCTTCCAATCTTGCAAATATTTTTCTCAACAAATCCAAAATAGCTAGATTTTCATGCCATGCTCCTTCTCTAGCATTTCTCATGGCCATCTTTACAATCCACAATCGTCGTAGGTCAAATCCTTTCAACCGCCACCATACAAGAAAACTCTAAGGATGAAAAACCTTTCTCTGATACCACTTGATGTAGTCAAGGATGGAGAAACCCCAAAAGGTCAGTTTGATCCTTGCAGCCAACACAACACAACAGAAATAAAAATAGCAATAATCCAACAATGAGAAAAATGAGAGATCAACCTTCAATTATGATCGATGAATCAATTACAATAGATTTGAAACATGTAGTCTCACATGCTAGACATACATGCCTGATTAGATCAAAAATATTTTACAAACCCTAGCCAAGCTGCACTAGATAATCTTATGGAAACTCTCTTCCTCCATAGGAACAAGTCCATTAGCTTAAATAGCAATTACAATCATCGGTCAGCCTAGAAAATATCACATTTTCCATGAATAAGAAAATATGTTACAACAATTAGGTCAAGGCCCAAAAACAACTAGATCAACCTCCAATAAAAACAATAAAAGATGCAATCAAATAAATAATTCATCCTCAAACGTAAGACTGGGCTAGCACGATCGCACTCGAAAAAACCAACTAGAAGATTGGGGAAAAGATCAGAAACCCAACTCCTAATCGGTAACTTGAAGAATAGTACAGTCCCGTAGAGAAATTTTAATAACTCTCAAACGATGAAATAAAATGAGATGTGATCATAGAAAATGATCCAACAGGAAGCCACAAGCACATAGCCACAACTGAAACCAACAAGAACAAGTAGAAATCTATCACCAACAGAAACACCAGACTGAAAGTAAACAGACTAACAATTGAAAGAAAAAAAATTTGGTGATGCAAGATCGCCATGATCCCAAGATGCTCCCGCATCAAGACCACATCAAATATTAGATGTACATATTCCACCAAAATTATATGTTTCAATAATTATGAAAAGAAATGAATTTTTTTTTTATTCATAGAAGGGAGGACTTCTGGATATTGACACCTCAATAAATTGAAGGAAAAAAAAAGTCCAAAGGAGTCATGTTTCAAATATGATGGAAAATTGTGACAAGCTTCCTTTATAATTAATCTTAAGAAATGGTTGTGAAAAATCTATTTGTAGATTAACTTATAAGAATAATAAAATCATAATATTTAAATATATTCCAATCAACAAAATTGAATATAAAATAAATAACCTAAATAAATTAGAAATATAAAATAAATCAAAATTTAAATAATAGATAAAACTAATTTTCTTATTTTAACAAGTGTCTCATAGTGTCCATACTTGCTTTTATAGTATTGTGAAAATAGTATTGATGTCTAGATGATAAATGAGATAATAAATAACAATTTATGTACTTTAAATATTAATTAATATAAAGTTATATTATTATTACTTTAGTATATTCATTTTTAAAATGTATATATAATCTATAATTTAATAAATATAATACATAATTTAATATAAAACTCTGAGAGATTCAACGCCCCAGAGAAAAAAATAAAGAGAGAGGTTTGAGTAGCAAGAAAGTGTGTAGGATAAGAAAGAGAACCATTTTTGGAGACCCCGTTGAAAAAAAATGAAATCTTTGTGAGTGAACAAAAATAGAGAAATAAAGGTACCTTGAGAGTTTAGGAGTTGAGAAAATAAAAAGAGAGGAAAAGAGGTGGGTGGCGTTGAGTTTATGAAAGAAAGTGCAAAGATTAAGAGACTATATAAAAGAGAAATGTTTTGAAGCACAGTAGAATTCTCATTAGTTGAGTAATGATTTTTGATTCAATAGTTTTCATTAATTGAAGAACTCAGTATGAGTTAGATGTTTGTGAATTTTATAGTTATCATGTGAAAGAACTCGTATTAATGTAGTTTTTCTTTAGTTGTGTTGAATTAGTTTCAATATCAAGCTTATTCCTAATCTTGTTTTCATCAATTAATATTAGATATAGATAAAAGTCTTGTTGAAGAGGTAAAACAAATAAAAGCTCGATGTGAAAGAAAGAAGAGTGAATAAAAATATTGATGAAAGAGAGTCATTAAAATATGTTAGTCAAAATGATAGATATATACTACGTGCGAGAAATATGGTTACACAGAACAATGAAAAATTATATTGGATAGTCCAAATCATGATAAAACATTGAAAAGATACATGAAATAACTATCTAAGAGTGTCTCATTTCTCTCTAATCTTAAGTATCTATTTAATCTTGTTATTTTCTCTCAGCAGCAATAAGATCTCCTAGATGACTACTTAAGAAAAAAATTTGATGAAGATGCAAGCAAAGTGCTACGATATTGATGACATACTATGATAAATGATGAACAATTAAGCTAAATGATACTAAAATCAAAGCTATTTGATGAAGATATAAGCTAAAATGATGAATAGTGTACAATTAACTAGAAATCAAACTACTCTAAATGCTATGCAATTGCAAATGGTCATTATGAGGATGTTTTATGGATGATCTAAACCAGTATTATGCCTATGCTCAAGATGAATTGAATTTAGGATCCCTTTACCTCTCAAATGGGGAGAATTTATAGGAATTTCAAAGCTTTGGGGTGAGTTATTTATAGCCATGGTCAAGTTAGCTTGTTGAAGATGAGTGACTAAGATTCAAAATAGAATTGATGAGTTGTGTGCTTTCCTCTCATTTGTTGCAATTGGAGATATGTTTATTAATTATCTTTTTGTGTTCCCGTTTGCCTTAATTAAGCAAAAATAGGATTTGTTAATTCTTGAAAGAATTAATTACATTATGGACATGGATGTGGAAAAGACATGTGAATGGGTTGGAATTTGATATGATTTGGAAGAATTAATTGATTGATATGAACTATATAATTAAATGCTTAATTCAATTACATAATATTAGAAATATGATTTTATTAATTAGATTTCTTGAATTTAATTAATCTTTAATCTTGACCATTTTTTAGGTGTATACATTTTGCCCCTCTTTGTATCAATGTGCGAACAACACATTGGTTCAAAGAATATTCTAATTGTACTCTTGATTGATTGGTTGATGCCAACTTGATTTGATAGATGCCCCACTAATATGATGATGAAGATTTGATTTTATCTGTGTTCCTGAATCAAAATTTGATTTGCTTGACGTCCCAAATGTGAAAACATTCACCTGATGCGCCAAATTTGAAAATTTCCAGTTTGATGCCCTAGATATGAAAATGTTGTGTTAGCAGTTTGTATGCCTCGGGATGTAAATTGAAATGATTTTGGAATTTTAGGGATTTTTTATGATTTCGTGATTTCTTTCGAATTTTTTTAAATTTTCAAAAAATTTATGATTTTTTGGTTGATTTTGATTTAACTCTCGATAAAATATGTTGAATATATGGCCCGGTAAAAAAATATTTTGTAGTTCTCAAAAACCGATGTGCAAAAAATGTTTTCCAAGTACCCATTAGGTCAAAAAGTTAATATATAAGGGTAAAAACACTTTTTACTTTTCACTTTTCACTATTCACTTTACACATGTCACCCTTGGAGAGAGAAAAGATTGGAGCCATAGTGATTCCATATGCAAAGCATCATTTTGAGTGAGTGCAACGTCATTAGAGGCTGCCACACTATGGACCACTGGTGAGTACCTCGATTCCATCCTCGTTTAGTCATTTTGCGTGAATTTAAGCATGGTTTTATTTTAAAAATGTTAATTTTATCTTTGTTGTTGCATTTACCTTATTTTGCATTACATATACAGTAGGTTTTGTCATATTTACCACCCAAAATGGTGCATTTACGTAGATTTGTTAGGGCTATTTTTCTCTGTTTTGTCGCATATAGTGATTAGAATATCATATTTAATTGTGTGTCGCATATCCATGTTTTCATATCACATATACATGTGTCTTCGTCACATTTGATAAATTGTCGCATATACTGCATTTTGCATCGCATACACAACATTTAGTTTTTCATATTTTATTTGTTCGCATGTGACTTGCAGTTCATCACATTCACATAAAAGATTGATTTTTGTAGCTTTTAACATAGTTTATCAAAAAAAATTTATTTGATTTTTGATGTCAAGTGATAGGGTTTGATGTTTCGACCTCTGGATATAGAGAGTCAAAAGTAGATATGCTCATGGAGATTGTTAGAAATCTCACATGAGCAGATAAGATAGGTTGATATGATGTTTGACTTGATTTTTAGATGATCGATAAATGGACTTCTTGATGTTTGATTAATCAGCGTCTCTTGGGGAAGCTAAACATATGGGGTCAATTACCCAAGATTTTTGTGATGATCCCATAATTTTCAGAGGATGAGCATGCTCTCATAGTTGCATGCAGATTAGATACATTTTTAGATATGCCTCGATATTGGGTGAATTGAGGTTTTTTGACGACACTCATAGAGAGATTGCATAGTGACCATAATACCTTTCACTTTCCTACTGAAGAGATGATAGTCGCACCTGAGGATGTCTACAAGATTCTATGGATACATATCATTAGCAAGAATGCATATTATGATGTTGATGAGGATGGTGGCACAGATGCAATGTGATGTATTTTTTATGATGATCCGATTAGAGGATACTCAATTCTATGGGAAGATATATAGAGGATGTATGCCACATTACCTTTAGTTTCAGTAATGTTCATTGGACAGGTCATGCTGACTAATTGGAGATCCCATGGTTTTTCTAATGGATGGGGTTGGTTTCTTAAGGATCTGATTGCACATCCTCTACGATTTGCATGGGGTTCCTATATTCTAGCACATTTATATCATGAGCTACACTAGGTAGTGCATGATAGGAGGACTAGTCTATTTGACAGTGTGGTATTACTACAAATTTTGCTTGGGAGCATATCTCAGTGACACATCCTATTTCTGACATGGATCAGCCACCTACTTGGTCGTATATCTATGGGTATTGTGGTATTGTTTTCCAACCTAATCTAGGCAATCTAAAGTATTGGTGTCAAGTCATAAATGATATTGACACTATATTTTGGATACCTTATTTGGATTATGGGCCATGGGTCGAGGATCATTTAGAGATGCCTTTTGTGTTTATGTCCCCATGGTTGATTGGACGAACACCATTTCTGATTAAGATTTTTTTTCGACCATAGTACTGACACAATATGATTGCACTCAGGGTATGCCACTGGGGCCTTTTGTGTATGCTTGTACATAGAAGGATAGAGCTACTTGGGGATGGAGCATCCCATATGAGACTACACATGATAGGTATTAGGGCTTAGTTCTATTAGTTTTAGATTACATGGGAGAACTGGTAGATGTAGGTGTTACACCACAGTATGCTCATTGGTTTGTGATACATCCATTTCTATATCTTACTTCTCTAGATGAGCCAGTTCCCTCTCTAGAGAGTGATGATGATGATTATTGGAAGCCATGATGGAGAGGTGGAGTGAGGGGGAGAGGTGGCATAGATAAAGAAGATGTTGGTAGTGGTGGAGGTGGAGGTGGAGGTGGTGGTGGAGGTGGAGGTGGTGGTGGTGGTGGTAGAGGTAGGCGTGGTGGTGATGATGGAGGTAGGGGTGGTGATGATGGAGGTAGAGGTGGTGATGAAGGAGGTAGGGTGATGATGATGATGGTTATGAATTCTTGATCATGGGTGGCTTGCCCATCGGACTAGATCAGGTGTAATATAGGGTACAACACAGAGGGGTCCACCAGTTACCCTAGAGCAGTCTGTACAGAGCCAAGGTTATATTTGAATTCCACATCTCATCTCAGATGTCAGGATCAGATAGTTAGAGGCCATGGTGCAGAGCTTACAAGGAGAGCTATCTAAATCTCAAGGTCATATTAGACATTTAGAGTATCCACTCACATAGATGTGAAAAGAGAGAGATGAGACCATAAAGAATTGTTCTATACCCAAGGATGTATCTCCTACTATAGAGTGGACTACAACATAGGGTGTCACACAAGATACGATCCATAATTTCAGATATGAGACAAAGAGGGGTGAGTACTACCAGACATTATATTTTTGGGCAATGCTAGCAGCTCAGAGAGCTCCCTCCTATGCTAAGAGTGTTAGAGGTGGTTCACAGCGGTGACAAATAGAGAGTCGTGAGGTTACAAGTATGGCTCTCAGGCCTCTAGGGGGAAAATATGTAGGAGTAGGTATAGGGGGTGGTGTAGGACCATTCACAAGTGTGACGGGTGTAGGACTATCCAAGGGCTAGATAGGTGTAGGTGGTGACATTTTGATGAGTCGACGAATAGATTAAAGAGGCATTCATGCCTAGTTCCCATTGATTTATAATATTACATTTTGATGATGTATACATGTATATTGATCATTTGATTCCTCTAATTTACTTTGATATAATCCCTAGATACTATGATTCTTCTCTTTTTTTGATGTCATTTTACATGGACACTATAATTTTTGAGATATATGATGATGCAACGGTGATTTTATGGATGCATTTCTATGTGGTTCATGATTTCTATCTTTATGCAGCATGGTGGATGATATCTTCTTATGATGGATTTATATATGAGATTTTTTATGGATGCATTATGATTTTGATTTTTAGATGTTCTTATTATGCTTATGCAATGATTCTTTTATGTTCTTATATTTGATGTGATGCGACATTTTGATTTTTCATATATGTAAATGATATGTAATGCAATGATTTTATGAGATTTATGTCTTATGATATGCATTGATGTGGTATATGGGATGGAATGAAATGATTATAATGTAATGTAATATTAAATGATTAATGATTTATGATTTATGGAATGCAATGATAAAAATGACAATGATTTTTAGTGATTAACGGTTAATGATTGATGATGTGTACTTTATGTAATGATAATAATGATAATACACCTTAATTATAGTAATGTGAGTAATGATTAATGGAATGAGTGAGAATAAAAATGAATGTAAGCCTAAATAGATTTGATTAATTAAATGTAGATGTTTTTGCTAATTTCCAATGTACTCCATCGTAAAAGAGAATTTTTTTTATTTATTTTCCAATCTTTATAATCCCAAGAACTTTATGAATGAAAGATATAATTCCAACACGACTGCACCTTAAATGCCACTTTTAACATGAATTCAATCTAAATGCAATGTTTAACATGAATTTAATCTAAATGAAATGCAAATGGACCATTTTCATCTTTTTTCGAGTTTTTTTGTTATGCCTTTTATCATCACTGAGCTTTTTGAAATGTTGGAAGCGAGTACAAACATTATTGGTATAATTAAAACATTATGATATAAATATTGATTTGATATTACAATTTAAGATAGGCATCGAGGTATAAGGAAACAAGATGACTTGAGCATTACTTGCGTAAAATAGACAATAATTAACTCTTTTCGTGGGCAAATCCGAAATGTCATCGATGATGCTTTTGATGATCATGTCCTAAGATGAATTTGCACACTGTTATTGTTATCATTTTAGTTGCACACTAAATTGATAATTGTTTTACATTGAATTATGGATTTTATAGTTGTTGTCTTAAGTTGCAGAATTGTTTAAATTCAAAAGATAAAAGTACACATACAGCACTACAACTATAAACATCAAAAAGATTGCATAAAGGTACACCTATTCAACATTACTGTTCATCCAATAAAGATGCATACATTGATATTACATTCATATTATCATATTTCATTGTACTCTAAGTATTGATCAGATTCACACTTTCAAATTCATAACTGATCATTACATTGTGCATTCAAACTAAATGTGGTATACAAGTGTCCTTTCATATTTCATATTTCATGTCAATCAAAGAGTACATTTGCATAATAGAAAGCATGGTAGAAGTATGGAGTAGGGATCCCATGCATTGCCTTATTGTATGTTTGTTGTCAGTTGCTTGTTTGTCGGGTCTTAGGTCTTCAGGTCCAAGTCTTCATCTTCACTAAGTCTTTAGGGTTTTTCACCTGCGTCATGAGAGAGAAAATGGTGTTAGATCCAGATAGATCTAAGCAATGCATGAAACATAAACAACATACAACTACAATATATTCTTTCAATACTGCATATCTATCTAGTAAATTCAATGTAATAAGGAAATGTGCATCCACACTAAATGAAAGATACTATTAAAGGGACTTGTTTTTAAACATGAAATCTTTTACTATTAATGGTCATTCTAATGTATGTTGTTCTTATTTTCAAAGCTAGATATCTGAATGAAAGGGACTTAGTGTTTCTAACTGAGAAACCTTTTTTAGAAATAGTAAGAGCTTGTTAGATTAGTGAACCCAACAATCTGAATTTTGATTCACAAGTGTCATCTTTTTGGAATTTTTATAAATTGGATTATTTATTATGTTCACTAACCTAACAAGGTTACAATGTTGTTGTTTGAAGAACTTAACAGAATATATTACAGTGCTCAAAATTGACTGGTTTTCACATCACAGTTAGAGAAGAAGATGCAGTACAAAATGCCTTGCAAGATGCTACAACAAAATGCCATATTGCTACCAAACAATCAAGTTCAATTGCCAAGATACAACTACATACTCACTGGTATTGCATATTTTGGAAGTGCCATGTTCAAATAGTATTGCTAAATTCAAAATACATTTTCAATGAATTCACTATTGTTGCTGATTAACAAAAGAGAAATGCTACAAAACTGATCTTAAATGTTATGAAAATGTTATCAGTATGTATTTAATAGATTTCACGAGCCCATGCTCAAACTTCATTGAATTTCATTTTGATGTCTTTGAGTGTCACGAGCCCGTGCTCAACCTTATTAGACAATAAATAAATAAATTGCATCTTATTGCATTTCTTGTGTCAAGGTTCATATTTAGCATCAGTGATTCATATTCAACATCAAACAGAGGAGATTGAGTTCAAGCATGGTAGTTTACACCACAGAAGTTAGGGTGTTCAATGTTTAAGAAAAATAATGTTTTTCAAAAATGACTATTCATTTTTAATCAGCTGGAGCACTTTAAAATAAAATGACTGGTGCATAAGAAATAGTGAAGCTTTAACAGTTCATTTTATTCAGCTGAGACATATTAAATTAAAATAAAAGTGACTAGTGTGTGCTAGTGTTACATCAAGGGCTGGTATACAGTGAACTAATATCTTGCAAGAATTCAATGTGCAACATCAGAGAAAAAATCTTTAAAAGTGATTAAAATATCATGCATGGAAGAGTATAAAAATAGTGAACATGGTGGTTTTTTATTGCAAGCAAACATCTATAAGTACAAACTAACAGAGAGCCACAAAGATCATATATTTATCAATGGAGCTATAAGAAACAATATAAAATGACTGGTGTATGTTAAGTTTTTCCCAAAATGACAGCAAGCTAAGCATGGCTTTAATTATATGTAGGTTTTTCATTTTATGCTATCCAATGTTCATTCATGGCAGCTTGAAAGAAATAGACTATCATTTCTTTTCAACATTTTAAAAGTATATCAAAAGAGAAGAAAACAGGGTAAAAGATGTAATAAACTAATGTTTTCAAGTTACAGACATGGAGTTCCTTCTACAAGACCGAACTATGCAAGTTTGATGGATAACAAAGCCGTATTTCAAAGAAAATGAAGGGTACAATAGAACTTATCTGCATGTTTCATGCAAAAGCTTGTTTCTATTAGTACAAGTTTTAGTCCATTGTAAACTCTAAGCTTGGAATAAGTCTGAAGTTGTGGCTGAAATATTCCAAGTTTCAAGACCAAGTTCATAAAAGATAACTCCACATCTTTCAACCACAGCTCAAACTTAGTCCAAGCTTATAGTGGTTTAACTCAAAGTTCACAGCCCATTAATCATTGAGGCTTTCGGGCACTTTCAAGGAAAGAAAAGCTCACATCAAAAGAGGGAAAATAAACAAACTTCATAAACAGCTATTGTCAGTTAAAAGAAATCATGCTTACCGATTATAGCCAAAGATTAAGTACCCACAGGTCGTGAGTTACAAAGTCTTAAGCTAAGAAGGAGGCTCATAGTCAAGAATCGGTTTCTAAGGAAGGACACAGTCCAACACCAGCTCGAGGCTGAGAAAGGAATTGTAGCTCGAATACATCATTCACATGTTGTGAATCTTCCTTCACAGTTTAAGCTCAAGGTCGGTCTTCAAAGCTTAATGATAAAACTAATATGCAACACCAAGTTTGAAGTGCTAGAAGCTGGAGCTTCTTATCAAAAATCCAAGAAAGTAGCACCATATTTCAAGATGTATGATGCCATGCAAATTTCCAGTGGAGTACAACTTTTTATGGAAAGCCCAAGTTCAAGACATGCATGCAAAAAATGCCATTATTCATGGCATAATAATAACAGTGGAGGTCGCGGTAAAGAAACAAAAGGTAACTCAAAGTTCAATTGTATGGAGCCCGAGCTCCTCTTCATGAAAATAGAAACTTCATGCTCGAGTTCCCAAGAACATGCAAACTAATTACAAAGAACCTGCAATGCCTCTAGTTTAGAACATGCAGATTACTTACAAATAACCCACAAATGCCAAGAAAAATAAGTCAAATAGAAGCCGAGTTCATATGCAGAATTCTCCCAAGTTGCAAGTCAACATATATAATAGAGAGAGCTTGAGCTCTTCATTATTTTTACTTCTAGTTACAGTATGAGTTTTTACTCAAAAGAATAAAAACATAGTCAAAGATAACAAACAGTTCCAGTCCCGAAAATAACAAAATGGAGTCCGAGTTCAGACAAGCATGGTGGCACAAACCCTAAACTCTTTTTTTCCAAAATCTATAGAATACAAATGAATTTCTAACAAAGGCCTATGTTGAAATTTCATAAACTTTGGAGTCCACAATGCAAAGAGAGTTAAAGCTTGTTAGAATAATAAGCAGAAAAATGCAAATATTAATGCACAAAAGAGAACACAAAGACACAGAGATTTAATGTGGTTCACCTAATCCCTGGGCTACGTCCACCAACAGCGAGTCCAATATCTTTATTATTATCCAGTAATTACAATCTGAAACCTGCAACTCAATACCGCCACAAGAAGCTACGAAAATCACTCATATAATAATGAATCTCAAAACCCTAAGCCCTTTACACGCGTATTTTTGACATAACCTAATTAGGGCAAAAATACTCTGACTAATAGAAAATTGATAGTCAACCCTTTACAATATTATTGGGGTCTGTCCGTTGACCCCACCTGGAGCGCTGCCCCAGGTTCCCGCAAGGGGCTCTGCCCCTTGACCCTGAGCTTGGGGCCCATATAGATATGTCTGGGGGGAAACCGCTCTGAAATAAAATGAGTCTGATAAGGCTCCACATACATAACAAAGCTCTGTACGACTATAGTGCATGACGACACCATTTCAAGTGCCACGACAGCTTCATCACATGCCATGACAGTGATAGATATGGGTCATGTTGACCATAGGATAGGATGTCAGTTTTGATAGGGATTTCTACTCATGCTTTTGAGTTAGGGTTTTAGGTTGAATTTACATCTTAGGTTATTTTGGGATATATTTTAGATGTTTTAATATATTCTTTGATATCTATTAAGGTATATTATAAAAGATGTAATTCTTCCAAATATCAACATTAGGATATTATTACTTGGAGGATTAGATTTTTGGCATCACTTATGCCATAAATTTAGGGTTTTAGAGATCATGGAGGTCTTTTGGAGACTATGTTTTTTGGGCATCATTTGAGCCTAAAATTCAGGAGTATCTATTTGTTTAGGAGCACCTTTTGAGGGGGGATTTCATTTTCGAAATTGGCCTTAGGGGCTATATAGCTGAACTTCTTATTCATTTGTAGCGGTTCAGAATTTGGGGATCAAGAGGTATTAGTGAACATATTGTTCCTTTGCATCTTTTCCTTGTATTTTGTAACCATTTTTGTAGATTTTGAAGATAATAGAGCTGGCCTTATTCTTCGTATATCTTTTCTGAGTTTTTCTATCTATCCTTCCAAGTTTTTTGTATTTAAGTGTATTGCGCCTTTTAAGCATAGATTGGTGAATCATTACAAATTCCTATTCTAAGTTATAAAGACTAAACCTTTTGTAGAAAGTACCTGTTTGTTGGTTGAATTTTTACCATTAGTGGCAACAAACCCTAATAGTAAATTCTTTGTCATCCTAGGTGTTGTGAAGTGAAAATTATTGCAGAATTCAGTGATGTATGTCCTATAGGTACATATTTACAATTCTAACAAATCTGAATCTATTTTGGTGTATCACCTTATTAATCAGTATTCATTTATTAGTTATCCTTCTCCCTTTTCCCAAAACCACAAAAATCAGTGTCAGGTGATATTCCAAATTCAATAGGAACTAGCCTAGAATCCAGAGACTCGTTCTCTCTTCCACCAAGGAGAAAATTTCCATGTTTCAACGGGATAGCTAGATTCCAAATCAAGCTATAGTTGCAATCCTGATTGACAACATTTATGAATTAAATCACAAACAAAAAATAAAGAAAAATATCATGCTCCATCATTTATTTTCTAGTTCGAAGACATCTCTGAGTTGCTAAAAAGACATGACCACTAAAAATCAAGAAACAACTAATGAACACATTTGCTATTGTAATTTGATCACATACTGAGAAGAACTCATCCATTTGTTGTTTCGATGTTGATCTTAGGTTGATGTTACATTTTGATGTTTAGATTTTTATGTTTAAAATAAATAGTCCTTGATCTTTATTCGGACATTCTTGTCTAATACATCTGTGTCTTCTTTACTAAGTTCAAGATTAACTACCGCAAGGGTTAGGATTTTGCCCCCAGTTTGACATGACAAAATGATGATGGAAAAGGAAAAATTCTAGGCCATGATGAGAGATTATTGCATGAATCAGATATGAATATGGATCCTTATTATGAATATGTACAAGGATGGAGAATGCACATGGATGCAATGTGATGCACTTGATAGATGAAGAAGCTAACTTGATATAAGTAGTGCATATTTGCCAGGTTTTCACCACTTCTGTTGATTGATTACATTTGATTTTTATTTCTTTGATCTTTTTCTCTTTTCCCTCTTTTTTCTCTTTTTATTTTTTTCTATTTTTATATTATAAAGGTTCCTGTTTACTAGGTTTTCACTAAGATAATTATTTTTTCACAATCTTTTTCCAATTTGTAGTGCTTTCTTCAAGATCATTTTCTGAGTTTTAGGTGTTTTTATGGATTTTGAAAGTACTATACAAATGTTAACCTCAAGATGTCATGTGTAGAAACTTTTAAGATGAATGTTATTGATAGATTCTTGAAGTAGGTCCCCTTCACTTGTTGACGATTTATAGGTTTGTGATCCATATGTTGATACTATGACAAACAGACCTAACCAATTCCCTTCAAATTTTCCTTTCTTCTCCGTATCTTTCTGATTTTGTGAATTTTCTCTCAATAGTAAATCACCCACTTAGAAGCCTCTAGGTTTCACCTTTTTATTGTAACTGTTTCACATGTATTTTTGATACACTTTCAAATGATCATAAGCTATTTTTCTACGCTCATCAAGTAGTTCTAGTTCTTGTAACCTAGATACTCTATAGTCTTCATCTGAGATGATGTCATGCAATGATATTCTTCAGGAAGGTATATCAACTTCTAGGGGTAAAAATAGCCCAGATCTATAAACTAGAGAATATGGTGTTGTACGCCTCTCTCTCCATTTTCCCACAGCTTTCCAAGGGCGGGGGTTAGTAGCAAAGGTTCACAAGTGAATGCAAATCAAGTATACAATAACTACTAAACGAATAACAGAAATGTGAGCAATAAAATGTACAAACAAGAGAAAGGAAGACAAGTAAATGCAAACCCCTTGATGCTTGAAGCTTCTATTGTTTCTTTCTACTCCTTCTGAAACGCTATTCTTGATGCTCAGTATTGACGGGGCAGCGTCTATGACTTGAGAAGCGTCGAGAATTTGACAATTGAAATGTGTGTGTGTGATCGCAAAATGGCTTGAATGCTAGAACCAAACTGACATAGTAATGGCGCACGAGAGCTTGAAATCCTGGATCCTTCAAATGGTTATGAAGGGT
>MU226160.1:806499-833884 GCA_018584345.1 Thuja plicata | reverse complement strand
CCTGGGTGTAGTCAGACCATCCAGGTGGAACAACAACCCATCTAAAATGTTCATGGCAATGAGGCCCATCGCCTCATCCATCCTGTTTCTGTGCATAAGAGCCTCATAAGGCCTCTGAAGAACTGGCTGAAGCACATCCATGCAGGACCATAAACCTCGTGACATGAGGAGTCTGGTCATGTGTGGCTTCCATGTGTGGTAGTTGTGAGGTGTCAGTCGGGCCACAGAGGGGTCCGACATTGAAAGAAGAATAAGACAGAAGTAGAAGGGTCTTTCTGAATAAAATGACAGAAAGTAAAATGCACCCCCCCACAATGTATAATCCTATCCCCTGTGCACCACAAACAAACAACTACTGAAAGCACAGAAAAAAAATGAGAGAAAAACCTGAGTTCCAAAAGCCGAACAGGAGCACAAAGGAAGGCACGACTTTGACTGAAAAAATTAGCAACCAAATGGTAAAATTAGGAAATTATACCTACACCAATGCATCCGTCTCGGAAAGACCTTTTCGACAATATAAGATACTTGCGTTTTTTAGTCTGTTTGCTCAAGTTACAAGCAAAAAACTAACAGGACCCTCAAAGTGCATGTTCGCTGGAAAAAACCAGACACTGTTTTAAAATTGATGGTCGTTTGGCCGTTGGTTGACATCCTGGTGATGTCAGCTGATGTCACTGCCTGTGTGGGTGGCGACCGGGTGGAGGCGGAGATCAGGTGGTGCCCGAGCAGGGGGGCGGCGGAGCCCGAGCGGAGGGCTGGTGGCGGCTGGGCGCCGGTGGCGCGCCGGTCTATCCGCTGGCGGCGGTGACCCTTTGGTGGCGCGGTCTGCAATAACACTGTAGGCATAAATTTAAACGCCAAAATCATTTAAAAAATGATTTTTTTTAAATTTTTTTCGTTTTGCGTGTCCGTACAGCTCTAGTAGGCCAAAAAATTTTCTCTAAGGGCACAGTAACCAAAATGGTTGAAATTTATATGTATTTCGACTCTCCCGGGCCTTCTAAACGCAATGGCGGAGTCCGTTTCAGCTCAAACAGCTCTAAAAAATAGCGTCTCCTTAGAAATCACAAAAAAACCCCAAAAAGGTTGTGGCTGTCATCTTTGAATCGTGGCTTCAAAGACCTTCGATCAGGCAGCGACAGGGTGGCTCTGATACCATGTAGAAGTTGATAAATCCAACTTCACAGCTTGCCAAGAACACCTGCATGCAAAATAACTGTTGCAAAGATTGAAGCCAACAACAGAAAAAGCAGAAACCCTTCTATGCTCAAAAGGTGAGAGCTCAAAATGTATTCGAAGAGTATCAAAAAACAAATACAAGCATTCGACCTTAAAGGTGAATGAAACCCTAAAAACATAAAAGCTAGGTTGCGCAATATAATTAATATAAAGTATTAATTATATGCACCTAAGAGATAGCTTAAGCGAAAATGAGTAAGGACTAACTGATTACTCTAACATTTCATACTGCTAAGTATTGTAGATTCAATAATACTAATATGACTATGAGAGGTTCAGTTAGAAGAAATAATGTGCAAGATAATGATAAAGGAAAAAATCTTGATGTTGAAGAAGTCGGAAAGAAAATGAGAGAGACATGGGTACCTAAAATAAATTCAGAAGGTAATGGAGGGTTCACACCTACCTCTCTTGTGGAAAGTTCATCTAGAGACTAAATTAGGTCAATGACCTAAGGGGGATTTTTTCATGAAAAGTCATACCTTACCCCTAAATTGGGATGATCGATGGAAGTCATTGATATAATCAGATATAGAAATGAGTATAGAACATGTTTCAATCATTCATAAGAATTTTGCAGAAGTTTTAAGGATTTGGTGATGCATTTTCTACTCTTTGTTCTAAGACACTTTGAAGTTAGGTTTAAGCACATTAATTGTTTTTCACTTTTTGGGTACCCGAAGAAACAAAAAGGCATTTATTCTTTTCATTTCACACCTTGAGATTTGAAGAAAGAGATAGCAAATAATTTGAAGGAGATTTCAAAATGATTAAAGATGAATTACAACATTTTCACAATCAAACCCTAATCTTTTGTAAATGGTATTTTTCTTGGTGCAACTTTTTTATTTGGAGTTGAAATCATGGATATGCCCCATGTAGTTGATATCACCGAGTGTCCAAGACCTATAATAAGAAACATCCTTACAAATCTATGGAATATGACCCAAACGATGCATCTTCATCGATTCCCTATAGTGTTTTGCATGTGGAGGACATTAGAGCTTATATTCACTATAATTTGGAGGAATTTGGTGACATTTCAATCTCTGAGCAATACAAGAAGGTATATGTGGATTTGGTACTAAAGGATGAATACAAGACTTTAGTAGAGAATAAATTCTCTCAATTCATGGATTTATCAAAATTTAATGTGCTAAAATGGATTTGATTCGTGTTAAGCCGAATGAATGATTAGTTCATATGGCTTGATAAGCCTTATAAGATTAACATGGAGGTTTTGGAGGAAGTTATAGGATTTTGTACCACCAGTGAAGTACTTGCCCTAAAATCTACCAAGAAATAATGTTAAATGTGGCATAACTTGGTTTAAATATGACATATTTTTTGGTATATGCAATACGTTGCATTGTTTTTGTTGAATTTTGATAAATATTTGTGTTTGTTTGATGTTTTGGATAAATTCTTCTGATATTTTTGAGATCATAAAAATAGAACAAAAATATTCAAACACTTTTTTAACTAAGCCTTCTACAACATTGAGTGTATGTTCAAATGATTTTCATAGGCTTAGTACATGAAAACACTTAAAGTAAGCTACCTAGGGAGACTGACTTCAATGTACCGCTTGTAGGCTCACATAGACAGAATAAATTCCAAACTTAATACTCTTAATCCTCATTCTCTGTGTCTCTCTTTATGTAAGAGTTAATCTCATGTGAAGATAATGAGAAAATAATGCACTTCAATAGGCCTTCAAGGAGTGGGTTCTCTATTTAAGGTGATAAAAATCCAAAATTCTCACAACTCACTACTAGGGGAGTACATACGGTGAGTAACTTCCAAGGGCGACACAACCCTTGTGCACTAAAAATGATACATCACGGATAATAGGTAAGATTCTAATTAATAGGGATGTAGATAGGATTTCGTTTGGAAAGTTGGAGTATACGCTCCAGTACTAAGGTCTCCCACCCTTGATAAATCAAGGTTTTGCACACTTAAAGAAGTACTAGAAAAGATTTATTCTCAAGGTCTTTCTGTCAATCACAATTTTTATTATAGGTGCATATTTTTTATAGTGGGGTGTATTTGATTGGTTTTAGTTGTTCTCCATTTTGGTTGTTCCCTCTCACCAACCCTTTTAAGGTAAATCTTGGGAGGTAGGCCCGCTAAAGATTAATTTTACTTATTTTAAAATAAAAAATGGATCTAGGTGGGTTTGGTATTTTGATCACCCAAAAGAGGGGAGAGCATATCCCTACCACTTCAATCCACAAACACGTAATACACTTGATTCTTTCTTTGACCTTTCTAACTAATGGAAATCTTAGTAGGTTTGGTATTTTGATCACCCAAGAAAGGGGAGAGCATATCCCTACCACTTTGATCCACAAACACGCAAGGTCGTTCAATTACTCAATGTTTTCAAAACAATAGTATAAAATAGAGAATGAGTTTAAAGCATACCTTCTCCAATTTGTAAAGACACAAGCTAAAATTCAAAGATTAGTAACATAAAAATTAGAAATGAATCTAATTATGAGCGTTCAATTTTATTTCAACATCGTATTTAGCTTGATATTTTTTAAGAATCCTAGCATAACGATGAAGGATTTAGTATTTTCTTCAATCACTATGGACTCACTTTCCCATTGTAGCCTTACTGTGTCATTAATCTTGTTCTTCAAAGCCCTTTTGGATGGAATCCATGGTATTCTCTCGATGATCTTCTTCAGCTTTGTGCTCCCTAACATCTGCAGACAAAATAAACATATTAGATTCCTAAAATTTTAATTATTTTAATAAATAGAAAATGTGATGCGTAAATCTTTAATTTCAGTTAAATGCGATGAACAAGTTCTGCAACAAAAAACTGCAAGAAAAAGTTGTTGTCAAAAATCTAGAATTATATGCGACATTCAAAGAGAAAATGTGACATTATTTTAATAAAATGTGGCATGATTTATTGTATATTCAAATAAATTTAGCTTAAATACGACTAAATTTGAGCTATATGAGATAAACTTTGTTGTATATGCGATGATATTTGTGCAAATGTGATGTTCTACGTTGTTTCTGAAACCTACAAGACAAATCTGAAATAAATTTTTGATCAAATGTGTTAGAAATTTAGGAATGTCTACCCCACGGTGGGCACTAATAAATGTTTGCGAGAAATCTATCACACAATACAATTAGATAGTCCAAAACATCATAAAGTATTGAAGAGATACATGAAATAGCTATCTAAGACTGTCTCATTGCTCTCTAATCTTAAGGATCTATTTAATTTAGTTATTTGCTCTAATAAGATCTCCTAGATGACAACTCAAGAAACGATAATTTGATAAAGATGCAAGTTAAACTATATAATACTGATGAAATTCTATGATAAATGACAAATAATTAAGCTAAATGATACTAAATGCAAAGCTATTTGATGAAGATCTAAGCTAAAATGATGAACAATATAAATTTAACTACAAATTGAACTACTCTAAGGGCCCGTTTGGTTGCACCCCATAACCGGGTTATGCAGCCCATAACCCGGTTATGGGGTGCAATTCCTTGTTTGGTGACCTCTAAATTGAATGCGAATATGGATTTGCAAATCCCCATTTGTGCAAAAATGTGGATGTCCAAATTCTTGCTAAAGAGGTGGAATGACTTTCATCTCCATGGTTTTCATAGAGATTAAAGCCATTTTAACTTTGCCGTCGGATCCAATGCACTCCAAGGTTTGCATGATTAAATTTTTTTATATATCTTGTCTGGTCCGGAGCACTGCGTCGATTTAACTGCTAGAATGTGGATTTACAAATCCATCTTCCAGGTCAACCAAACAGTCCCAAAAAATGAAAACCAGGGTTTGCATAACCAGGCTATGGATAACCATGATTTGTTTCATTTTCCAATTCCCCAACCAAACGGGCCCTAAATGCTAAGAAATTGCAAATGACCATTATGTGGATGCTCAAATAGATGATCTAAACTATCCTTATGCCTATGATCAAGATGAATTGAATTTGGGATCCCTTTACCTCTCAAATGAGGAGTATTTATAGGAATTTCAAGACTTTGGGGGTGAGTTATTTCTAACCATGATCAAGTTAGCTTGTTGAAGATGAGTGGCTAAGATTTAAAATACAATTGGTGAGTTGTGTTCTTTCCTCTCATCGGTTTCAATTGCGAGGCATGTTTATTAATTGTCTTTTTGTGTTCCCTTTTACCTTTGTTGAGGAAAAGTAGGATTTATTATTTTAAAAGAATTAGTTACCTTAGTCATACATGAGGTGTCATGTGACGTGGAAAAGACATGTGAATGGGTTGGGATTTGATTTGATTTGGAAGAATTAATTTATTGATATGAACTATATAATTAAATGATTAATTCAATTACATAATATAAGAAATGTGATTTTATTAATTAAATTGCTTGAACTTAATCAATGTTTAATCTTGACCATTTCTAGGGGTATACACACACATACATCCAACATATTATAAAATATATGATAATTTGAAATTAGATGATAAAATAATCAATATCATCATAATTATTTACCATGTGCATCATATCCAAAATACTAGACATTTGTGCATTATTATAGTTTCCAATAACACTAAATACAACCAAGATACTCATACATAATTATTTATTTGTAAAGCAAGAAGTATTAGAAGAAAAAAAGTCAATTACTTAATAGTCAGATGATAAAATATAGTGGTTAGGTGAACACACACACACACACACACATCGATGTGATCAAAGTGGGCTGATTATATGCCCAAAAAAATTTATTTGAACCTTAGAAATCTAAAACTTTGACATATTATTTAATTATATTAGATTTAAAAACTCTAATAAGAATGAAGGTATACCTTAAAGTTAAATTCTAATAGGTGTAAGAGTAGACAAGTTCACTAAAATTGAAGGCTATATAATTTCTTTTACGTGAATTTGGGTTAATGAAGTCAAGCCAAACAATTAATCATGATTAACCTCAATAACATTAATTGAGTTGATAAATTTTAAATAAATATTCAAGAATTGGATGTGGAGGGATAATGAATTTAGCGTTTGGAATTTAAATGAAAAATAAATGATTTTCATTAATAAAATTCAATCATCTAAGTATACAAAGATAAATGTGTATAGTTTGAATAATTACTCAAGTTCCATGTAGTCTTTGTATTGCTCATGGGCCTATTGAGCCACTTGAGAATAATCTAGCACGTGTGAAATCACCTTGTAATCCACAAGATCATCTAGATAGAGTATAAAATTCCAAAATTTACATTAAGTCTCAATCTTTAATATATGAAGATGTGTAAGGATGCCAACACTTATAAATATTTTCAGACAAAAAACTAGCTTGTTCTCAATCTACCTCTTGACTTACTTGCTTTCCTTAGTAGACAACATTGTTAAGAATACAAATGGAATATATGTTGATTTTAATGCAATGATTTTTTTCTAAGATCCAATTCAAAACATCCTTAAAATGGCCTAATATGGATTTTAATGCAATGGGTTTCTTTTAAACTCAAAATAAGATCATTCTTAAAATAATCTCTCTTTTTTCCTGTAAATAAATTAATTTCATGATAAATGTGTTTGAATACCAAGTCATAACTCCATGTTGTTCAAGCACATACTAAGTCAACTTCCAACTACTAGTAAAAAATGACAAGAGTCGTCATTTTTAATTTAAAAACCTAAAATTTGGGTACACTCTCAAGCAATTGATCTTGAGCTCTACATGATTAACTTGGTTCATGGTTCAAAATATTATTACTTTCAAGATAATTTTACAATGTCCATATAAGCATGAGTGCAATAAATGATTCATAATAATGAATAAATAAAAAATTGTGTAGTTAATGTTGTGATAAATTAAGAGAATGGTAATGAATACTTATATATATGCAAAACAAAATTAAATAAGAACTAAAAAATGAGTCAAACATACTAAAGAATGTACCATCTATCAATATCTAATTATTTCATTAAAAAAATCTAAATTCAAGATGAATATGCAAAATTTTCCATTACAACTCCATATCTTATTAGAATTTACGAATATAAGAACCTAAAAAAAGAGTAAATGATAATTGATGTTTATATATATGAAAACCATTCCACTACATCATATCATGTATTTTTGAATTTCTAAATAAGAATTGAAAATTGAGTTAAACATACTAAAGAACATATCATGTATCAAAAATTTATAATTATATTAGATCAAACTATCAAAATTAATATAAATTATTTAAGATGAATATGCAAATTTTATCATTACAACACCATATCTTATTATAATTAACAAATATAAATGATAAAAAAGTAATTATTATATAAAACCATCTTCGTAGAGGACATTATATCTTTTTAAATTTCTAAATATACAGTCAGCTTGCATTATATAAAATATAATCAAAATTGAGAATGTTCATTTTTGTGTAAGCATAAGTGCAATAAATGAGAAATAATGATTAGTATATAAAAAATGTCTATAATTAAGGTTGTGATAAAGTAAGAGAATGGTAATAAATACTTACATATATGAAAAACTAAACTAAACAAGAATTAAAAAATGGGTCAAATATACTAAAGAATGTACCATGCATCAATATATAAATATGTTAAATTATTCCATCAAAATAAATTTATAATTAAATAAGATGAATATACAAAAAGAAATCATTACAACACCATATCTTATTATAATTAACAACTATAAAGCCTAAAAAATAAATAAAAGGTAACTGATATTTAAATATATGAAAATTATTCCACTACATTACATTATATATCTTTTTAAATTTTTAAATAAACAATCCACTTGCAATATATTACAAAATTTAACAAAAATCTTTAAAATTTGAACGTTCATATTTTTAAAAAATAATTATTAAAAATACCTTTAATGAGCCACTCATCTACATCAGTAAATTAAATACCACTTGAAAACACCATATATTTTTAAAATAACAATTAAAAACATCACATCTTTTTAATATCACAAAAGAAACATATTTTAAAGAGATCCAATTTTCTAAGCAAATAAAAATGGAAATGGAATCTTTTATAGTCGACACTATCACGAGATCTAATTTTGAGAAAGAACGTTTCGTGTATTAATACATAAATATAGTAAATTAATCTGTCAAAATAAATCTATAATTAAATAAGATGGATATGCAAAATTTATCATTACAACACCATAACTTATTATACTTTACAAGTATAAAAACTTAAAAAGGAGAATAAAATGCAATTGATATTTAAATATCTAAAACCATTCCATTACATAACATCGTACCTTTTTTAATTTCTAAATATAGAGTCCACTTGCATTATTTAAAATATAACCAAAATCTTTAAAACTTGAACATTCGTATATTAAAAAATTAATAATTAATACTATATTTTATTAGCCAACTTATCTACATGAGTAAATTGAATATCACTTGAAAACATCTTATCTTTTTAAAATCACAATTGAAAACATCACATTTTTCAATATCACATAAGAAATATATTTTAAAGAGATTCAATTTTCTAAGCAAATGGAAATAGATTCTTAGGTCCATAATATCGTGTGGGACAATCTCTTTTTAGGTCTACATATGAGGATGACTTATATAAAAATATGGGGGTCTATAGATGGAAATGACTTAATTACGCCGAAGGCATTTATTATATGAAATGAACTACCTAACTACTAAAATCTACAGTCGTAAATCTATTAGGATGCACAACAATTCAAATGATATACATCGTTCGTCGATTTCCCTTGTAAAAGTAACCCTTTACTCCTTGCATTTAAGAACCTGCGCAGTAGGTAATTGACGAAAATTAGTCACCTCTAAATCAATGTACCACACTTTGTTAAATAACATGCAAATAATTACAATGCTATTGTTTTCAGTTTTCTCTTTCTCAAATAAAATAAAACATAAAATTATTATTTTATTACTTTTTTATATTTATTTTTTATGATTACAATATAAAAATCTACTACTATTTGTATATTCAATTTAGGTTAGATTTCTAAGTGATATTTAAATAAAATATAATATATTCAAAAAAATAATATATTTATTAATTAATATTATATAATATATTTATTAATTATTTAAAAGTTAATTATTTTTATGTAAACAATTTTTTAATCATTCTATTTTAAATAATAAATTCATATGAATTATGTAATAAATTCCTATGAATTAATTGCTTGTAATTCATAATGGTTTCTACTTGATTCGATGTAAGTCGTTATTTTTTAAATATATGATTTTTTTATTTTTTAAATGCTTCTTAAATTTTTAAATATTTTAATATATTATATAAATTAATTTTATAATAATATAATAATTTTATTTATTATATTTTACAATAATAAGTCTGTAATACTTATCATTATAATTTTAATATTATGCATTATTTAATTATTATTTTTATATGTAAAAAATTTATAATTATAATTATTATTTTATTATATAAATATCATTCAATTTAATCTTATATATTTTCAGTTAATCCATATAAAGATAGAAGAGTTAATTGGAATTTTTTAAAAATAATTTTAAAATTTATATTTTTTTTTAGGCAAAAGTGGTCATAGCCACTAAAATATTTTTATTATTTATATATTGTTTTTTTTACACAGGTTCAACAAGGACTCGTGGAGGAAAGAACCTAGAAAAGAAAACCTCCACATCATCGCCAGTAAAGAAACACATTACAGTGAGACAGACCTTATAAAATAGGCCAAACCTGGATAACATAAACACTACCAGATACAGAAGTGGCCATGGCACATAATGCTAATTACAACAATGACCACATAAATTCCCAACCCATGCCTGAAGATTAACCATCAGTTATCTAGCAGATACAAATTATCACACCCTCAAATCCCACAATATGAACCACCAAGAGAGATAGAAGAGAAGGAGAAGGAAGTTAATCCAACATGATGGAACTTAGAAAAGATGTTATCTCTAGAAGGAAGACAAGTGAATACATTCCTTCAAAGTCAAAAAAAGAAGAACACATACGAACCAATCCAGAGACCTACATATACTCCTTCATAGCCAACTGGCAAGATCAATTAGTAGTAGTGTAAAACTCAAATATAAAATATACAAGCTCAGGATACATGAACGAGCTCATAATCTGAGAAAAGTGAGAGCACGAAACCATGCAAATGAGAGCTAGAGAAAAATATAGCAGCAATAGTAATTACGCGTAATCAAGACAGTTAATTCAAATGTGAAAGAAAACAATCATCCACCTCCTGAAACGGAATGGGATCATCAATAGCCTTATTTGCCAAAAAAATTGCAACCATATTTGATTCTCTAAAGCAATGAGTCAATTCAAAATTTTGAAGGGTTTCCAGTTTGCTACGAACCAAATCTAGCCTATGTCTTAATTTCCATGAGGAAGTCTTTCTAGAGGAGACGATGTCAAGAATCACCATTGAGTCACCCTCGATAATGAGATTAGAAAGGTTCATGGAGACTGCTAGAGAAAAACCAAGAAGAAGGGCTTCAAACTCTGCAACATTATTAGAATATGGAGGTAATTTCTTGCAAGCTTCTCTAATTATGTTGCCCTTCGAGTCTCTTAAAACAATCCTAGCGCCAGAAATGCTTGAATTTCCCCTAGAGGAACCATCGTAGTTAATTTTAACAAATCCAGGTGGGGGAGTTGACCATGTTACATTTAAGCGGGAAGGAGAAGGGCTGGAAGAATGACAACCATGAGGCAGAAGAGTCTGCAACAAAGGCTAATTATCATGAATGAAGAAATCCCATTTAGAAAAAAAAATTGGAATTAATCAATTTGAAATGACAGGAAAGCATAACTTATGATATAGCCCTCTCAATTTTATCGATCACATCTACCCAAGAATTAGATTTATTTCTAAAAAATCTTTCATTCCTTTCAAGCCAGATATTCCAAATGACTAGAGAGGGGTTGATCTCCCAAAGGGGCACAAATGTGGAAGCTTTATGAAAAGAAGGACAGGCTTTGAAGTGATCACAAGGTTAGGACCAATTGTTGTAGACCATCCAAGACGTTGAATAAGCCAATACTAGCAATTGAGAGAAAATGGACAATGAAGGAATAAGTGATCGGAGGTTTCCAAAAAAAATCCACAAAAAGTACAAGGAAAGACAACAGTAATTCCTAACCTATCAAGCCTAGTACCAGTGAGGACCCTATATTGAATGGCTAGCCAAGCAAAGGCACCTACCTTAGGAAGGCAAGAAGGGCCCCAAAATAGATTTATAGGCCAAGAATTCGATGATTGACAAGGGAAATGCGAGTTATAGCCATCCTTGACCATATATTGCCCAGAGGGAGAACCTAACCAAATGTGTTCATCTTCAAGGGGAGAAAAGAGGATACCCCTAGAGGTAAGAAAAGTACGAAGTTCTTCTGTCAAATGAGAAAAACCACTTAGTCTAGAAAGATCTTTCCAAACTGCAATGCCATCACGAATAACAAAGTAATGGGAAGTTCACGATCGCCCCATATTTGCTTAAGGTGATTCTACAAAGGGTACCAATCCTGGATGCGGGCCAAGGGAGTGACCATTCCATGAATCTTCCCAAAACTGTGCTTTTGAACCATCATGAATTATCCAAGAAAGGGAAGGCAAGATGAGATCTCGGCAAGAGACCATAAAATTCCACATGGCAGAACCCTGAGGTAAAACTGACGTTGTAAATATCCTTTCCATGTCGTCTGAGTCAAGATATTTTAGTCTCATAAGTCTTGCCCATTTGGAATTCGGATTTTGGTTGTTGATGTAACTTCCAAAGCAGTTTAGCACCCAATGCCTTATTTTGTAAATACAAATATCTGATACCTGCACCTTGACAATCTTTAGGAGAAGAGACTTTACTCCAGGCAAGGAGGGGCAACTTAATTTTCTCAGATACATTATCTTCCCATAAGAAATTTCTCAAGATGGTTTGAAGTTCCTCTACTGAGTGTTTCAACATGTTTAGCACCGACATTAGATAAATGGGAATGGCATTCAAAATTGATTTAATCATGAGTAACTTTCCAAACATGGTCAACCATTTATGCTTCCGGGAGAGAATCCGTTGAGAAATTGCAGAAAATATCTTATCCCAGAAATGATGTTTTTCTGATCCAGAGAAGAAAGGGACTCCAAGATACCAACAAGGAAACTCCCCCAAAGAAAAGCCCGGGATATTAAGAAGACATCATTGTACTAATTGGGTAACATTTAAAAAGAAAACTTTTAATTTAGCTGGATTGATTAACTGCCCAGAGGCCATAGAACACTCTTCAATGACTTGTTTAATAACTTGAGCTTCTATAATGGAAGCTTCACCAAATAGAAGGATATCATCTGTAGAAAGGTTGAGTGTGTAGGATTCTTCCCCATTATTCAGAGAGATGCCTTTCCAGTTATCCACCCGTCAGGCGTGCAATATTGACCTCCTAAGGCCCCCAGCCATTAACACAAATAGAAAGGGAGAAAGTGGGTCCGCCTGTCTAATTCCTCCCACGGATGAGAAAAATCCCCTGGGAGATCCATTAATGAAGACCGAGAATGAAGGAGAAGATATGCAAGCCCGGATCCATTTTACCTAGTTTCTGTGGAAACCTAATTTGGTAAGAACCAACATAAGAAAGTCCCAGTCAACCTAATTGTATGTTTTCATCATATCTAGCTTAAGGACCATAGAAGACTAATTTTGAAGGCAGATGGAATGCAACATTTCATGGGCCAAAATGGCACCCTCCAAGGTTTTCCTACCAGGGACAAAACCCCCTTGTTCATATGATATAATTTTTTGGAATAATTTTGGATAACTGTATAGTAATAGCTTTAGTAAAGATTTTATATAAAGAATTACAGAGCAAAATAGGGCAAAAGTCGACAAAAGTCTCAGGATTTTCTTTCTTAGGGATAAGAGTAATCCAACTATGATTAATCTCTTTTAACATAGTCTTATGGATTCTGGCCTACTCTAACACAAGTAATAAATCATTACCCATAAAGTCCCATCTTTTTTGGAAGAAAAGCATGGTCAACCCATTTGGACCTGGGGCTTTATTTGGGGACACTGAGAAAACTGTATTTTTGATTTCTTGTAGAGAGAAGAGAGCCATAAACATAGAATTATCTATCTCAAAAATAGAGTTAGGGATGGTGTCTAGAAGGGAAGGAGAAGGATGAACCTGTTCTTTAGACACTAAGTGTGAGAAAAATGACACATCTTCACCAACTATATCTTCCTCATCCTCTAATAAGCCATTAGAAGAATCAATTTGAATGATTTTATTATGAAGGCACCTTATCTTAGTTGATGCATGAAAGAACTTTGTGTTCCTATCACCATCTGCAAGCCAAGTTTCACGAGACTTTTGTTTCCAGTAAATCTCTTCTCGAAGAAGCACTTCCTATAAGGCAATTCAAAGTTCTTTCTCCTGGACAAAAGACTGAGCATCCATCCCATTTTGAATAACGTAATCATTGATCATTGATAATTCTGATTGCAATCTTCTTTTCTCTTGGAAGATATTTTTAAAGGAAGTGATGTTCCATTCTTTAATTTTCAGTTTGAGAAGTTGTAATTTCTTGGCCAATCTAAATAATCGAGTACCCTTCATATAAGGAGAATTTTACCACCAATGTTTTAATTGAGGGATGAAAGACTTATCACGAAACCACATTAGTTCAACCTTAAAGGTACCTTTCCAGGGAGAAGAGGAATTAGATAACTGAAGTGAAATCAGAAAATGGTCTGAACCAGAAATAGGTAAGATAAGAGAATGATAATATATTTCAGTTTGAAACCATAGATCAAAAAGAAGAAAGCAATCCAACCATTCTGCAATATTGTAGAAATCAACGCAGTGGTTCGTCCATGTGAATTTACCCACCTTAGGAGAGATGTTTAAGAAATTATTGTCATGTATGAATTGATTAAACTCTAGCATGACCTTAGGAGAAGGAAGAATCCCTCCACTTTTTTCATCATAATTTAAAACAGCATTAAAATCTCCACTCAAAATGACCAATTCCCCTTGAAGAGCCTTTAACAAGTCACCGAGGAAGGTCTAGAGCTTACTTTATTTGTAGTAGAAGGACCATAAATGTTAAATAGCCAAAAGGACAATTTCATGGAACAACATCAAAGAGACATGTAAATAGAAAGTAGTACAAATAGAAATATACATGAGGCCATATAGAGAGAGGAGAGAAAGATATATGATAAGAGAATGTGAGATAGATATAAGGGAGGGAACAAGAGGGAGAGAGAAAAAGAGAAGATAGATGGAGAGATTGAAAGATAAACTCAATAGCACAAATAAAAAATTATTATTAAATTGAAGATTAAAAATTAATTATTTTTTTTTTAAAAATTTAAAATTTTTTTAATTATCAAATAAAATAAATTTAAAAATAGAATCACAATTATAGTAAAATATTAAAAATAAAATAAACTATAATAAAATTGATAAAACTAAGCTTTTAATTTTAAAAGAATTGGGAAAGTCAAAACTAAACATAAAAAAAAGTTACAAACAAGAAATCCATTAACAAAGTAAGAAGAGTTTATAGATAATATTAATTTTTTAATTTTGAGGCTAATGGAGGATGATTTATATTTAGTCTTTTCCTTTGGATTTCTTAATATTATGTAGTAATTAATTAATTAATTTATAATCATTAAAAAATAATATATATATTTATTTAATATAATAATTAAATTTTATAAATAACATGATCAATAAAGCTCTTGCAAGTACAACAATGTGATTAATACTAATTTTTTCCTAACAACCACATTAATAATTATATATAAAAGACTAAAATACAACTTAGAATTCCATATTAAATGTTGAACTTAAGTTTCTACAATGAAAACTTAATATTTTAACCTATTAAGCTCAATCCCTTAGTCTACTTCTATCTATATTTCACTCATTTCCTATTATAAAATAGAAATATAAATGGAAAATGGATTCTTCTATAGTTAACGCTATCATATGATTCATTTTTGAAAAAGAATGTACCATGTATGAATATATAAATATAGTAAATTAATATTTAAGCAAATAGAAATGGAAATAGATTCTTCTATAGTCAACGCTATCACATGATTCATTTTTTAAAAAGAATGTACCATGTATGAATATATAAATATAGTAAATTAATATTTAAACATCTAAAAACCATTCCACTACATAACATCATCCCTTTTTAAATTTTTAAATAGAGTCATCTTGCATTATATAAACATTTTGACCAAAATCTTTAAACTTTGAACATTCATATATTTTAAAATTAATAATTAATGGTATCTTTTATTTACCAACTAGTCTACATCAATATGTTAAATCACAATTGAAAAAACATCACATCTTTTTAATAAAGAGATTAGATTTTTTAAGCAAATGTAAATATAAATGTAAATGGATTCTTTTATAGTCTATGATATTGGATGATGTGTTTTTGCATCTAAATATAGAGATGACTTATAATAATAATGTGGGGTCTATAAATTAAATCACACTTGAAAAAACATCACATCTTTTTAATAAAGAGACCAAATTTTCTAACAAATGTAAATGTAAATGGATTCTTTTATAGTCTATGATATTGGATGATGTATTTTTGCATCTACATATAAAGATGACTTATAGTAATGTGAGACTTCTTTGTATTCTTTAAAGAGGAACCTAAACGAACTACAAAGAGATGGCTTATTGTAATAGTATGTGACTACTTATTCTTTGGAGGAGGCATCTAAATGAATTACAAGAAGACTCCTTAGAATTTGAACTTGTGACCTTTCTCTTTCAAGGATACAAACTCTCTACCAATTATGAAACAAAAATTTATTCATTTGAAGAATGAGGAGAGTAATTCGTATAGCCACGAATACAAACTCTCTACCAAAACAAAAGAAAAAGCACAAGTTTATTTGAAACAAAAATTTATTTTATTCTATACGAATACCCAAAATTGTCACCAGTTCACAATTACTTAATACATGGCGATGAAGAATGGGGAGGATAATCCGTGTAGCCAAGAATACAAACTCTCTACCAAAACAAATGAAAAAGCTATACGAATATCCAAAATTGTCAGCAGTTCACAATGGACTCGGCTAAGCTCCACACAAAATGCACCATTGACCAAATTTGAAAAATCCGAAAACACCACAGATTTTTGCGAAATTTTCAGCATTTGTTCATCATGATCTTCACAATTACTTCGTACATAACTATAAAGAATGAGAAGGATAATCCGTAAAGCCAATGACCTGATCGTGAGTATAAAACGTAGATCTATCGTAGGGAGCAAGCGGAACGCCATTAGCAAATCTGAGAGGCAGATCCGGATTAGAAATAAAGAGCCTTCCATAAGAAACCAGGTCCGCATAACCGCTATTCACAGCGGTTTCCCCTTTCTCTTGATCATAGCCGCCGCTGGTAAGAAAAGTGCCGTTGTAAGCCCTTCTGAGCCAACTGCAATCACCTTTGAAATCCACCGTTCCCTGCGCTGTAAACCGCGGTTCGGTGACGTGCAAATAAGCCAAACGGAAGTGGTTTAGCTGTTCCACCATGTACACACCCAGAGCAATGGGATCCGAATCGGATGCTTGTAAATGGTCGATTACGGGGGATATTCTTACCGCCGTTCGATCTTCCCCGACTTCTTCCGTCACGGCTTTTACTACTTCCAGAAGAAACCGGCACCGGTTTTCAATGCACCCGCCGTACCGGTCGTTCCGGTCGTTTATGCCGTCCTTGCTGAACTGGTCTATCAGGTAACCATGCGCGCCATGGATCTCCACTCCGTCGAATCCTGTTAAAATTTTGCAAATATCAGCAACTATACCCATTTTCTTTCATTAAAAAAAAAATTGACTCTAATCTATCTACATTCTAAGTTTTAATTTGTTTATTTACTAGTATATTTAAGAGTCAAAATATCAATCTAAAATATGTCATTTTAGAATAGGTCAGAAGAATTTTGAAGATGAAAATAAAGGGAAAGATCTAATAGGAAGGCATGGAGTAATAATTGCAATTTTTTATTCATTTAATTTTTCAATTATTATTTTTAGGAGTAGGAATATATAATTTCATTATAGGGAACATAAAAAAATGTAGGAGAAAAGATCTAATAACAATTCATGTACCAATTTAACTATTATGCTCTTTGTCCACTAATCTTTGAATACATATTTCTAAACATTATCTATATAATAATTCAAAACTTGTCATAGAGAACATGAAAGAATATAGGGAAAGGGATCCAATAGTGACTTGTGTACCTCTAAAGGCTATGTTTTTGTCCAACTAATTTATCAATTACTATTTTTTAAAATAACCAATTTATGACAATTAAAAGATCACTATAGAGAACATGAAAAAATATAAGAAAAAGATCCCAAAAGGATGTCATATAACAATAACTAAAATAATCAATACATGATAATTAAAGCTTACCAGTTGTTGTTGATTTTTACATCTACTAGTAAACTAATGAAAATTTAACATTCTTATTAAAAAAAATCTAATACACATGAATTAAAAATCTATTGAAATATTCAACATGCATAAATTGTTGTCTAATTGTACAACCAATTATTACATTTTGAATATTTAATTGAAAGTGTTGTACATCTCTAAGTACATAGAAAGTGGTGTGAATAGTTGTTAGAGGAATAGGTATGTATAAGATCAAATATGTTAAAAAAGTATTAGTGGTTGTAAAATACAATTATTGTGACAATTACGTGACCACTTTTTGACCTTTGTGCACATAATGAATCCTCATGAATTTTTAATAACTACCCAAAAGTCAAAAACACATAGAAGAAGAAACTCATGAAAAATTGTCTTAATCAAACCTATCATTTAAGAGTTTAAAGTATGCAAAGTTAATAAATGACTCCTACGCTCTTTCCCTTAAGTAACTTAATAATAAGATGAATTGAACAAACAAAAGAAAATATGATTATTTTAAGTTTAATTTATAATCTTAAAACTTTTCTAACTTAAAAAATTAACCATCTGAAAATTCATACATCACACCGCACTACTATTTATCTATCTATCTAATATCTAATTCCTACACTTGATAATTATAATTTTGATAAAGCTTCACACACTCAAATCTAAAAATGTTTAAAACTCATTTTTTGCTTTCATATGATGAGCTGCTTACAGTGCGTTCTTCACTAATTTTGATGCAAAACTTCAGACAACCAAATCTAAAAACGTCTGAAACTCAACTTTTTCTTCATATGGTGTCTTGCTTACCGGCTAAAAGTGCGTTCCTGGCGGCCCATCGGAATTGTTCTACTATCTCACCAATTTGTTCCGTTGTCAACGCAGTCGGCGGTGAATATTTGCCGTAAGATCCGTCAGGCAGCTGAATAGACAGGTAATCTGGCAGCACTTGATTGGTGGACGACACCGGCACAAATCCTTCCGGCTGGTACACTACACACATCACAACTCTCACTGTAAATAAACTACTCCTTACGTTAACACTTTAAACGAGCTTTTCGTGCTCACCATTTAATTAATAATAATAAAATTAACCTGTGTGAGAAGCCCGGCCGACGTGCCAGATTTGACAGAAAATTATTCCCCCTCTTTTATGAACTGCATTCACCACGCGCCTCCACGCTTCCATTTGCTCCTCCTTGTAAATTCCAGGCGAATTTGGGAACCTAATTTTAAGGTATTTTTATTAAAATTTAATTTCAAGATCTGCTTTTTATTTTTAATAGTATATTTCGACAAACAAAAATTATAGTAATCCAGATAATGCAGACAAAAATTATAGTCAACTTTTCTTCTAGTTAAAAATGTCATGATTGGTTATCTACGAGAATGAATTCATTAAAAAGCCGCCATCTAACCACACTGATAATTGAGTTGTGTACTTTATAAAGTAGAAGATTCACAAGATCTAGCATTACCATATAAAAGTGGAAATCGACAATAAATATAAAGCACAAAACTTTTTTAGTGGTTAGAACTTAGAAATACAATCTTGTGTTCCACTTTTCTTTTCGTCTAGGAATGTATTGAGGTTAGGAATAATATATTTAATAACATATAAGAATAAATATATTGTCAATGTCAAAATCTGTTCAAGGTTTATTTTATTGTATCATGAAAGTCATATCACCACCACCACCAACCCACTCAAAACAATGCAATGATAAAAGTCCTTAAATTCGTAGAAGCATAAATTATTAAAAAACTCAAAATGGTTAACTCACCCTATTCCCTCTGCTGCAACTGCACTTGCTTCTGTTATTATAAGCCCTCCTTTGCTAGTCCTCTGCGAGTAATATTCTACATGACAATCCTGCGGAACGTGATTTAATGCTCTACATCTCGTCATGGGCGCCATCACAACTCTGATCATGTACACAACATTTCAACAGATCACTCAAACAAAATTCACTCAAAATTCTGAATGTACCTAATAAATGATCTACAACATTCTTTTCTAGATTTAATCATGTATATTTTACATCAAGTAGATTTTCACAATCTATTTGAATTTAAAGCTTGGATTTCTGCGAGTAATATTCCACATGACATTCCTGTGGGACGTGATTTAATGCTCTACATTTCGTCATGGGCGCCATCACAACTCTGATTATGCACACAACATTTCAACAGATCACTCAAACAAAATTCACTCAAAACTCTGAATGTACGTAATAAATGATCTACAACATTCTTTTCTAGATTTAATTATGTATATTTTAAATCGAGCAGATTTCCACAATTCATTTGAATTTAAAGATTGAATTTCTGGTTTTGATTGTGTATGTTTTTTAGCATCAACGTTTAGGATCACACTCTATAATCCATCATCAGAATGTAAGAGCAAATTCTATGTTTCAGATGTATATTTTATTTGTTTTCAATGTTTCAGATCAAATTCTATGATTATATTTTCTTGGTATCAATATTTTTCATCAAACTTTATGATCATATTCTTTTGTTGCCAACATTTTGAATCAAACTCTATAATGCATTTTCCAAACAGATGGTGAAATAAGAGATTTGAAATGTCAAAACAGAATCAATAGATGAAAGGAAGGAAGATCAAGACGATAACCGCGGAACCTAGAAGTAAGAAGTTTGATACTAACTATCGACAACAAAAAATATATACCTATGATCAAATTCAGAAGAAAAATGAAATCTAGGAAGGAAGGAAGTTCAAGACAATAAGCACGGAGCCTCAAAGTTAGAAGTTTGATTCCTAACATTGATAACAACAAAAATATACATGATCAAATTCAGAAGAAAAGTGAAATCTAAAAAGGAAGTTCAAGACAATAAGCACGGAACCTAAAAATTAAAAGATCTAAACTAAACATTAATCAAAAAGGAAATATACATGATCAAATTCAGAAGAAAAATGAAATTCTACACTCACCTATGGGATAAAGCAAAATGGGCCATTCTGTAAGGAGTTAGCAGAGTGGGTCCTTTATCACCCATCACATTATCTTCCCCATTCATGTTAGCTGGTGCCATTGTTTTTTCTGTAAGTAATTATGCACAGAATTTTTCAATGTTCTCACAGAAATGCAAATTGGTCATTGAAAAAATAGAGAGAAGGGAAAAATATATAGAGAGAGAGGAGGAGAATGGAATATTCACGGCAAGAAAAGATTAGTGTCGTTTAGGAGAGAAGGAATCGGTAAGCTTTTCGTTAGTTGGCAAAATGTGTAGCTTTTTTTTTGTCGATGTACTTGGCAAAATGTGTTGCGTGGCAGAAAGAAGATCAAAAGAAGATCAGAGTTTTAAGTGCAGAAGATCCGGGGAAGAAAGAGAGAAAAAGGGCGGCGTGGTCGACTGGCAATCACAGGTTGAAGAAGTAAAAGATAAAGGTGGATTCCACAAATTTTGCCGGTGATGCGGAAAATGGGGACCTGCTAAACATAAAGTGCAGCGGCGGCCGCTCATCCACAGCCGGTCTCGTGCACGGAATATCATATTTTGGCTGTATGACGTACTATTTGTCGGCGGCGACACAAATCTTTTTGAAAACATTATAAAACTTCTAAAGTAAAGCTGGTTTGTTTTGATGGCTCCCATTAAGGGAGACACCAATGGCTCTAAGGATTTTCTAGAGTTTGAATTTTTGAAGTGTTTTTTCTTTTTGGTGGGTTTGTTTTGAATTATTTGATTAGTGTTTCCTAAGTGGCAAACTCATCATTGGTTCTAATATGTGATTTAACTTTGAAACCATGCTCTCATGATCATTTTGGGACTTATTATGTTATTATTCAAATATATGATTAAATTTAAAATTATCTTTTATTTATAATTTCATCTCTAATTGTAATCATTTTGGATCTATCAAAATTACTTCAAGTTTTATAAGTTAGTTTATTTTTATCATATTAGACATCAAAATTTCAGTCATTGACTCAAAATTATTTAGGTTTTATAGATCAGTTTATTATTATCATATTAGACGTCAAAATTTTTGTTAAAGAAAGTAAAGTACAACTTATTAGTAAAGTTTTCTTGAGACTTGTGTTGATCATATATGCATAGCCCAACCATTATTAGCTAATAGGATTCATGTTGCAAGTCTTGTCATATGGAACCTTGAGCCTTGTCTTGTTCTAGAGATAGACCTATCTAGTTGTCATGATAGAAGTAGGCAAATAATTAATGCTACTCTCATCCCCACTATATAGTTGTCATAATATAAGTACGCAAATAATTTTAATCTATAGATCAAAGGACACCAATGCTACTCTCATTTCATCTATGCTACTTATCGTTAGTTCCCCCCTAGTTTAAATCTACATATTATGTCATTGATTTAAAATAGCCTATGGTTTCATAATTAGCTTATCATTGTCATATTAGGGGTTGAAATTTCATTAAAGAAATTAAACCACAACCCATTTGTAAAGATTTCTTAAGACTTATGTTGATCGTATATGCATATCATAACCATTATTTAACTAATAGGATTTATGTTCCAACATCCATGTCTTGTCTTACGGAGTCTTGAGCCTTATCTTGCTCTACAAATATGCCTACTATCTAATTGTCATGATAGAAAGTAGGCAAATAATTTTGATATATATATCAAAGGACACCAATGCTACTCTCATTTCATCTATTCTACTTATCTTTAGTTCCCCATCTATTTTAGATCTACCTATCATGTCATTGAATCAAAATCACTTATGGTTTCATAAATTAGCTTTTTATTATCATATAAGGGGTCCAAATATTTGCTAAAGAAACTCAAGCACATCTTATTAGTAAAGTTTTCTTGAGACTTGTGTTGATCATATATGCATATCAACAATATTTATCTAATTGGATTCATCTTGCAATATCCATGTCTTGTCTTATGGAGCCATGAGCCTTGTCTTGTTCTAGAGATAGACCTTCCATCTAGTTGTCATGATAGAAGTAGGTGAATAATTAGATCTAGAGATCCAAGGACACTCCATCTAGTTGTCATGATAGAAGTAGGAAAATAATTTTGATCTATAGATCAAAGGACAATAATGCTACTCTCATTTCGTCTATGTTACTTATCTCTACTTACTCCTCTAGTTTAGATCTACCTATTATGTCGTTGATTTAGAATTACCTTTTGTTTCATAAATTAACTTATTAATGTTACTTTAGGAGTCTGAATGTTTCTTAAAGAAAATAAATCACAATCCATTAGTAAAGCTTTCTTAAGACTTGTGTTGATCATATATGCATATCACAACCATTATATAGCTAATAGAATTCATATTCTAACATCCTTGTCTTGTCTTATGGATTCTTATCTTATGGAGCCTTATCTTTCTCTAGAGATAGACCCAATATCTAGTTACCATGATAGAAGTAGGCAAATAATTAGGATCTAGAGATCAAGGGGAAATATTGTTACTCTCATTTCATTCATATACATTTAGTATTGATATCATTGTGTGCATAGTTTATCTTTTGTTCCACCTCTAGTCACAATCATTTTGGATACCTAATATATCATTGATTCAAGAAATTGCCTGTTGTTTAATAAATTGGCTTATTATTATCAGTTTATGGGTCCAATTTTTTGTTAAAGAAAGTAAAGCACAACCTATTAGTAAATCTTTCTTGAGACTTGTGTTGATTATATATGCATACCACAACCATTATTTAGCTAATAGGATTCATGTTGCAACATCTATGTCTTGTCTTATAGAACCTTGAGCCTTGTCTTTCTCTAGAGATAGACCTATTATCTAGTTTCCATGATAGAAGTAGGCAAATAATTTGGATCTAGAGATCCAAGGACACTAATGCTACTCTCATTTTCACTAACTAGTTTTCATGATTGAAGGAGCAAAATAATTTTGATCAATAGATCAAATGACACTAATGCTACTCTCATTTCATCTATACTACTTATCTTTAGTTCCCCCTTCTAGTTTAGATCTACCTACTCTATCATTAATTTAAAATTGCCTATGGTTTCATAAATTACCTTATTTTTGTCATTTTAAGGGTCTAAGTCTTTGCTAAATAAATTAAACCACAACCCATTAGTAAATATTTCTATGACTTGCATTGATCACATATGCATATCACAACCATTATTTAGCTAATATGATTCATGTTGCAACATCTATTTCTTGTCTTATGGAGCCTTGACCCTTCTATTTGTCTATAGATAGGCCTATTATCTATGTTTCATGATGGAAGTAGGCAAATGATGCTACTCTCGTCGGGCTAAGATCTAAATGTCATGTTAGAAGTAGGAAAAGAATTTTTACCTATAGATGAAAAGACACCAATGCTACTTTTATTTCATCTATGCTACTTATCTTTAGTTCCCCCTCTAGTTTAGATCTACCTCTTATATCATTGATTCAAAATCACCTATGGTTTCATAAATTAGCCTATTATTGTCATTTTAGGGATCTAAATTTTTGTTAAAGAAACTAAATGACAACCCATTAATAAAGATTTTTTAACACGTGTGTTGATCATATATGCATATCAAAACCATTATTAGCTATTAGGATTCATGTTGCAACATTCATGTCTTGTAGTATGGAGCCTTGTCTTGCTCTAGAGATAGACCCACTATCCACTTACCATGATAGAAGTAGGAAAATAATTAGGATATAGAGATCCAAGGACATTAATGCTACTATTATTGGATTTGTATACATTCATTATTGAGCTCATTGTGTGCATAGATTATTTTTAGTTCCGCCTCTAGTCACAATCATTTTGGATCTACCTATTATGTCAATGATTCAAAATCACCTGTGGTTTTATAAATTACTTTATTGTTAACATATTAGGGGTCCAAAAGTTTGTTAAAGAAAATAAACCACAACCTATTAGTAAATCTTTATTGAGACTTGTATTAATCATATATGCATACCGCAACTAGTATTTAGCTAATAAGATTCATGTTACAACACACATGTCTTTTCTTATGGAGCTTTGAACCTTTTCTTTTGCAAGAGATAGACCTACTATCTAGTTCTCATTATAGAAGTAAGAAAATAATTTGGCTCGAGATCCAAAGATACTAATACTACTCTCACTGCCACTATCTAGTTTTCATGATAGAAGTACACAAATAATGTTGATCTATAGATCCAAGGACACTATTGCTACTCTCATTTCATCTATATACATTTAGTATTGAGCTCATTGTGTTCATAGTTTATCTTTAGTTTCACCTCTAGTCACAATCATTTTGGATACCTAATATGTCATTGATTCAAGAAATTACCTGTTGTTTTATAAATTGGCTTATTATTATTAGTTTATGGGTCCAATTTTCTGTTAAAGAAAGTAATGCATAGCCTATTTGTAAATCTTTCTTGAGACTTGTGTTGATCATATATGCATACCACAACCATTATTTAGCTAATAGGATTTATGTTGCAACATCTATGTCTTGTCTTATAGAACCTTGAGCGTTGTATTTCTCTAGAGATAGACCTATTATCTAGTTTCCATGATAGAAGTAGGAAAATAATTTGGATCTAGAGATCCAAGGACACTAATGCTACTCTCATTTTCACTAACTATTTTTCATGATAGAAGGAGGAAAATAATTTTGATCAATAGATCAAAGGACACTAATGCTACTATCATTTCATCTATACTAATTATCTTTAGTTCACCCTTCTAGTTTAGATCTACCTATTGTGTCATTAATTTAAAATTGCATATGGTTTCATAATTAGCTTATTTTTGTCATTTTAAGGGTCTAAGTCTTTGTTAAAGAAATTAAACCACAACCCATTAGTAAATATTTCAATGAATTGAATTGATCATATATGCATATCACAACCATTATTTAGCTAATAGGATTCATGTTGCAACATCTATGTCTTGTCTAATGGAGCCTTGACCCTTGTATTGCTTTATAGATAGGCCTATTATCTATGTTTCATGATAGAAGTAGGCAAATGATGCTACTCTCATCAGGCTAAGATCTAATTTTCATGTTAGAAGTAGGAAAAGAATTTTTATCTATAGATGAAAAGACACCAACGCTACTTGTATTTCATCTATGCTACTTATCTTTAGTTCCCCCTCTAGTTTAGATCTACCTCTTATGTTATTGATTCAAAATCACCTATGGTTTCATAAATTAGCCTATTATTGTCATTTTAGGGATCTAAATTTTTGTTAAAGAAACAAAATGAAAACCCATTAATAAAGATTTCTTAACACATGTATTGATCATATATGCATATCAAAACCATTATTAGCTATTAGGTTCATGTTGCAACATTAATGTCTTTTAGTATGGGGCCTTGTCTTGCTCTCGAGATAGACCCACTATCCACTTACCATGATAGAAGTAGGAAAATAATTAGGATCTAGACATCCAGGGACATTAATGCTACTATTATTGGATTTGTATACATTCATTATTGAGCTCATTGTGTGCATAGTTTATTTTTAGTTCCACCTCTAGTCACAATCATTTTGGATCTTCCTATTATGTCAATGATTCAAAATCACCTATGGTTTTATAAATTACTTTATTATTAACATATTAGGGGTCTAAAAGTTTGTTAAAGAAAATAAACCACAACCTATTAGTAAATATTTATTGAGACTTGTGTTAATCATATATGCATACCGCAACTAGTATTTAGCTAATAAGATTCATGTTACAACACACATATCTTGTCTTATGGAGCCTTGAACCTTTTCTTTCTCAAGAGATAGACCTACTATCTAGTTCTAATGATAGAAGTAAGAAAATAATTTCGCTCTAGATCCAAAGATACTAATTCTACTCTCACTGCCACTATCTAGTATTCATGATAGAAGTACGCAAATAATGTTGATCTATAGATCCAAGGACACTACTGCTACTCTCATTTCATCTATATATATTTCGTGCTGAGCTTATTGTGCGAATAGTTTTAGTATTTTTTTCACTTCAAATTTATTTTGATAGGTTTTCAAAATCTTGTTTAAAGAGATTAAAAATGTTATACATTTCTATATTAACATAGATTTGGTTTACTAGTTTATAATCTAATAGTAAAAAATATTGTAGTGGAAAACAATATTTGTTGTTATTATATTGCTTATATTTTATCATTTAGAAGCTTGTCATTCATTTCAAAATTTAACTAAAATATTTTTAATATTATAAAAATAACTCACAAAAAAAAGGATTCCCAACAGGACTTTCCTCACAATATCTTTGTAGAAAATATCTATTATTTTTAAACGAAGGCAAAATTTAAGGAAAATGGTTGAAGAATTCCTTAGTGAATATTATTTATTGAGGTGAGCCCAGAATAGAGTGTATGGGATTGTGAGCAAGGAAAATCTAGTTGTAAAGGAACACGATAATCAGATTAAAGAATTCTACAACTAAATAAACAAGCTACATACATGATTGAACCGAAAAAGAAAAACTTAAACAATAAGGAAACAAGGAAGTGAAAACCTCCTCAAACTAAATCTAAGCTCCCCTTTTGATATGTTCATGCTTATGGATGTGTGCTCAAGATGTGCTCCAAGCTTCAAAGGTATGTTCTCTAAACTGGCATTATAAGTTTACTCTTCAAGATTGGAATATCTAAGCTAAAACTGACATTATGATATTAC
>MU226160.1:791654-804528 GCA_018584345.1 Thuja plicata | reverse complement strand
AAGGACCCATTTCCATGGAGAGGTCATGTGTGTATCTGATTGGCCAAAAGATGTGATGATGATCAAATTTTTGAAACAAGATTTTGTCATAAGGAACTTGCTGAAGCACAAGATTCAGAATGGAACTGGATCACTTTCTGCAAGGAGATTGACCAAGGATGCGAGATATGTACAAGCGGGACTAGATACAAGACTAGACTGACAAGGACACGATATTTACAAGACTAAAGCTCAAGGATTGGGATAGAACAACATATATACAAATGGGACAGATGATTATATACATGAAGGATATGTACAAAAGCTTAGGATGTAGGATAGGAGGACTAATGCTGACTGATGCGAGTGATAATGGAACATCTAGGAAATATAGGTAAGGATTAGGCCAAAGTGGAGTGGAATGAATGAGATGGAGGAGAACGAGAGTTTGATAGATAATGATATGGCCCACTATGTGTGACGCCTGATTACTAGGTTTTCACCACACATACTTGTCTAAGGCGCTTGATGGCCAAGTTTTCACCATTGGACGAGTGATTTCTCTTGATCTTTTTTTTTTTCTTTCTTCTTTTTGTTTTTTTTTCCTTTTGTTTTGATTTTTTTTTCTTTTTTGCTATCATCAAGGTGTCTGTGTACCAGATTTTCACCAAGACAATATTTTTTAAAGTCTTTTTACAATGTTTTTGGATTTTTCAGATTAATTGGAATAACTAATCAACTGCTAGGCATAGAAGTGCCTGAGATGAATGATATTGATTGGATCATTCAGGGGTTCTCCATTAGGAGTAGATAAGTGATATGCCCCAGAATTGAAGCATGCAGTGACAATATATGGGCCTTGCCAGGTAACTTCAAACTTACCCTTCTTTTCTCGATTAGCACCCACTTTCTGATTCTCTTTGAGCACAAAGTCGCCTACGTGGAACTGGCATGGGTGAATCTTCTTATTATAGCTTCGCTTTAATCTATTCTGATATGCGACCAAGTGATCATATGCTTGCTGGCACTTTTCATCAAGGAGATCAAGCTGTGTGAGTCTTGCTACTCTGTAGTCTTCATCTGTGATTAGGTCTTTGAGAGATACCCGTAAGGATGGTAGTTTGACCTCAATTGGTAAGACAGCCTTAGCACCATAGACAAGGGAATATGGAGTGGTGCATGTGGGAGTGTAGAAGGAAGTGCGATAGGCCCAAAGGGCAGGATTAATTTGGAGGTGCCAATCACGACCAGTATCATTGACAACCTTCTTTAGGATTTTTAGAATTGTTTTGTTGGTTTTCTCAGCTTTCTCATTACCCTATGGGAAATATGGGCTAGAGAAGCAATGATGGATGTGGAGGCGCTCACATAGATCGACCATATGCTGATTTTCAAATGGCGAACCGTGATCTATGAAAATGGTGGATGGAATGCCAAAGTGGAAAACGACGTGGTATAGGATAAACTTGGAGATTTGGATGTCTGTCGTAAGGGTAAGTAGGATTGCTCCAACCCACTTAGTAAATTATTTAGTTGCTGTGATGATAAATTTGTGTCCCTCAGAGGACATGGGAGTGATCTTACCAACGAGGTCGAAACCCAACATGAGAATGGCCAAGAATGCGCAATAGAATGTAGCTCTTGTGCTGGTGCATGGATCAGATTTGCATGCTGCTGACATGGTAAGCATTTTTTTACAAATTCACAGGCATCATGTTCCATAGTAGGCCAATAATACCTGACTCTAAGAAGTTGTTTAGTTTGGACCATGCCACTCGTGTGGGCACCGCACATTCCAGCGTGCACTTCTCACAATGCCAGGGCAGCTTCAACTTCATCTAAACACCTAGAGAGAACATTGTGATAACCACGACGATATAAGGTGTTGGCTACAATGGTGTAGCGAGAAGCTCTTCGAATAAGGTTTTGGGGTTGGGTGTTTGATAGATGGGGGATATGATACCATTCTTTAGATATGCATGAATGTTGTGGTACCATGGGGACTGAGGATTAACCAAGACACAAACCCGATTAACGTCATCACTCTCATAAGCTGGCACGTGAATTTTCTCAACCAAGAACTCATACTGCGTTGCATCACGTGGTATTTCTAGAAGAGACCCGATCGTAGCCATTGCATCGGCATATTTTTTTTGTAGACGTGGCACTTGGGTGATTTGCAGATTGATGAAATGCTCCTTTATTTTATCTACCATCTCTTTGTAAGGTAACAACTTATCATCTTTTGTTTGGAATTCATCTAACACTTGCTTTATGATTACTTGAGAATCATGAAAGACTTGGATATCCGTGATGTTCTACTAGATGGCCATGTTGAGTCCTACAATCAATGCCTCATATTCCGCTATGTTGTTAGTACAAGGAAATCCCAGTTTGAATGATTTTGGGATGTAGTCACCTTGTGGGGTAGCAAACAGGATTCCTGCCCCAGAACGATGAGATGTATATGAACCATCAAAGAATAACTTCCAGACTGGTTGTTCTTCGATCATGCATAGATGTTCATCAGGAAACTCCATGACTAACAGATATGCGTCGATCAATAGTGACTCTGCTAACTGATCTATGATGACTTGACCTTTGACGACTTTTATGTCGATATATTGGATGTCAAACTCACTAAGAAGCATTACCCATTTAGCCATGCATCTTGTGAGAGTTTTTTTAGATAGAAAATACTTGAGTGGGTCTACTTTTGATATAAGCTTGACTGTGTGACTAAGCATGTAGTGACGAAGCTTTTGAGTGATGAAGACCACTGCTAGGCATGCTTTTTCCATTGGTGTATAATTTAGCTCATAACCCACCAAAGTGCGGCTGATGTAGTAGATAGCATGCTCTTTTCCATTTTCATCTAACTGGGCCAGGAGTGACCCTAGTGTTGTTGTTGTTGCAGATATATATAATATGAGAGGTTTTCCTGGTGTAGGCGGTACTAGAATAGGTCAATTTGCTAGATATTCCTTGATTTTGTTGAAGCTTCTTTGGCATATAGGATCCATTTGAAACTATGATCTTTCCTTAGCAAATGCGTGAAAGGTTGGTATTTGTTTGCAAGCTGTGATATGAAGTGGTGCACTAATTGAAGCTTTCCTTGTAGACTACGCAGCTGTCTGAGTGTCTTTGGTGGAGGCATTTCCATGATTGCTTTAACCTTTTTAGGATCTATCTTGATGCCACATCATGATACGAGCCAAGGAGCTTTCCTGATGTAACTCTGAAGACACGTTTATTTGGATTTAGCTTGAGACCATAATGTTGAAGTCGATCAAATACTGCCTCTAGATCATTTAGGTGATCCATTTTGTTTTGTGATTTAGCCAATATATCATCCACGTAATCTTCAAGGATCTTATGGATCATGTCGTGGAAGATGACGACCATGGCCCTCTAATATGTTGCTCCAGCATTCTTGAGCCCAAATGGCGTCATGTTGTAATAGAAGGTACCCCATGGGGTTGTAAATGTTGTCTTATGCTAATCTTCTTCTACTATACAAATCTGATTATATCCTGAAAATCCATCCATGAGAGACAACATATCATGTCCAGTAGTGAGGTCCACTATCATGTCGATATTAGGTAATGGAAAGTCATCTTTTGGAAATGCTTTGTTGAGATCTCGAAAGTTGGTACAGATTCTGATGGAGTTATCCGGCTTAGAGACTGGGACCATATTTGAAATCCAGTCTGAGTAATCTATCACTCTAATGATTATAGCTGATAAGAGCTTTTCAAGTTCTATTTTGACCATTAATGCAACTTTGGGATGCATTTTCTGGAGCTTTTGTTTGACATGTTTAATGTTAGGATCCACGGATAAATGATGTACTACAAGTTCTGGATCTAAGCCATGCATGTGAGAGTAGGACCATGTAAAGATGTGAAGGCCATTTCTTCTGCTTCTGTCAAGGATGTTGCAATGTGAGTGAGGCGAGGCTGGTCCTCTGTACCCAGATTAACAGGTTGGGTTTCCTCAATGAGAATAGATGACTGTTCTGACCTATAATCATGGATGATAGGGAGAGGATAATCTCCATCTCCTGGCACCTCAGAAATGTTTTCACCAGGAGATACGCCTTTTATTTTTTCTTTTTTCTGATCTGATAGTTCCCTAGAAGGGTTTTCACTAAGAGATACATTTTTTTCTTTTTTATTTTTCTTTTCAATTTTGCGGCTAGAGTCTTCCTCTCCCCCAAAGTATGCTTTTGGGTTCAAGGTGTATACAAGTGTGGAAGTCTTCCCGCAATCTGGTTGCTGATCTATAGCTCCCATGAAGTTTAGGAGCGCAGCCATGTTTTCAAACTCATCTATCGGGATGACGCTTGGTTTGTCCCAGTTAATGAGTTCGAGATGGAGGAGTGGAAGGTTAATGAAGTGGAGGGATAATTGGTGAAGAATGGAGTTACCGAGGAAAATTTCATTGTCAATATCGTCATAAGCTCTCACAATTTTCTCTTCCGGGATATTTTTGAATTCACATATGTTACCTAGGGGAATGTGATAGGTTAAACTGGTTTCCTTAGTGCCACTAGTCATGTTATGGCCAAGGCCAGATGTATCATGTTCAAATCCCAGACCAATGTGCTTTTGAATTTTGGAGGGCACAATGGGGGCTCTCATGCCTTATTCTTTAGAGCCTAGTCCACCTCCTTTATAGTTCCACTTTTCGGTGACCAATTTGTGAGCAGAGGGATATTTATCTTTGAAGTGATTCAGGAGACCACTGTCAAGAGGTGTGGGATCTTTGTAGAGCCATTGATTGATATCAGGTGTTATTTCGTAGCTATTTGGAATGTCGTGAGAAAGAAAGGTGGTAGGACCCAATTACATTAGTTCATGTGGCTTTTGCTCAATGTAACTAGATGGACGCCCATGGGTATGTGGATCAGCTGGGAGGGCTCGAACAGTGAAGGCATCAGTTAGATTGTACTCTCCATAACCTTGGTGCTCGATCTTAACAGTGGATAGAGTGGATGCAAGGATGGTGTTTGGATTTGGAAGGGTTGTGGAGGAACTGGCAATATATGTGCCAAGGTCAGTCCTAGGACAATGATTTGAATCTGGATGGGAGGCTTCCAATGCATGGCAGTATGCGAAGGGCTTGGGATCTGCATGAATAGTGATCTCAACTTTGTTGTGTGGAAACTTGATACATTGATGATAGGTGGAAGAGATAGCCTGCATAGAGTGAATCCACGGGCGTCCAAGGAGGATGTTGTATGGGAGGTCAAGATCGACCACATGGAAAATTGTCTCTTGTACTGCCAAGCCCAGTTGAATGGGAAAGGAGATTGTACCTTCTGATGTTCGTTCTAGATTGTCGTAGGCTTTGATTGTGATGACATCATTCATGATATCATCTTTAGTGTATCCCAGTTCCTTAAAAAAAATTTAAGTACATAGATTCAAGGCCGAACCATTATCTATCATGACTCTCTTAACAACAAAGTTTCAGACCATGACGAGGATGCGAAGAGGGAGGATATGATCAGGCTCAATAGATGGCATGTCAGTAGGTTTAATAGAGATAGCATAAGATGTGGATAAGTGACCCACAAGGTTTTGAAACTAACCAGGATCTATGTTGTTGGGAACATGTGACTCTTTCAAAGCTTTATTCAAGATCTCTTGATGGACTGGTGATGTGCACAAGAGATCCAAGATGGATATTTGGGCGGGTGTATTCCCTAGATGTTCCAATAAGTTATATTGTGCCCCATAGGATGAGGCAGTACTAGCACTGGCAACAGTTATGCGTCCACGACATGTGGTAACAACACAATTAGTATCAGCGCCTTTCACATGAATGACATTGACAGATGGCTCGACTTGGGATATACAACCGATGATGCTACTAAACTCAACATGAGTGGTAGTGTTATTACTGGTATGGGTGATTTGTTTTCCTTTGTCCTGATTGGATGTTGAAGCAATGTGTGAGTTGGTAGGTCCCATGTTATTGTCATGGTTTGGGAACGCATTTTGATAGATCTTTAGATTGCCATTGGGTGAGATTTTGTTTGTAGAATCTAATTCAATATCCTTGCAATCAATTAGGTCTTGGATGTAGTGTTTTAACTTCATGCACTTGATTGTGGCATGTCCTTTAACACGGTGGTAGTCACAATATTCGTTGGCATTGAACCATTGCAGTTTTGGAGAAGAGTCATCAAAAGGTTGCGTTGGTGGAGGATATACTACTAGGTTTGTTGCTGCCATTCTTCAAAAAATAACATCGATAGGTTCACCCAAAGGGGTGAACGTGCACTTAGGTGCATTTTGATCTCTTCTCGGTCTGCTCTGTCCCTGCTAGACTGATATTGCATTAGTCTGATGCTGGAAATGTTGGGGATTATGCTGATAATTGGGTTGGTTATCTTGCTGTGGACGTATGGTTTGTTATGGCGTGGGTTGGTGGTGGGTTGCTTGGTGACATGTTGGGGGAGGTGGAACTTGTTGATAGTGTGGTTATTGATAGGTTAGTGTGGGGGAATTTTTTTGATAGTGTGGTGGTTGTTGGTATGCCTGCATTGGGGAATTCTGTGGATAGTGTTGTGGCTATTGGTATGTGGGAGTGGATGCTTGAGGACCTACCATAACAATCTGGACATTTTAGTGTCAGTGGCTCCATCAATTACAACATTCTTGTTTTTGTTCCAATATCTGGAGCAATCATTGTTGCCTCTGTCAGGTTGTGATTCTTTATAGTTCTTTATGACACCATCTTCTACAAGACCTCTTTCAAGATCCATGCCTTTGATTTTGATGTCCTGATAGGTCTATATACAATTCATGTGCATATGATAGGAAAGCTTGGGATGAAGGTTGTTAATAAAGATCTTGATGAGATGTTGCTCGGGGGGTTGATAGGAAAACCTTGTGGTAAATCCTTGCTAGTCCTGAAGGTAATCTGCCAAGCTTTCTCCTCCCTTTTGTTTGGAATTACATAAATTGAGCAGGGAGAGTTCATTCTCAACATTGTGTGCGTGTTGGGCCACAAAATTCTTTGATAGTTTGGCGAAATTAGAGACTGTGCCATAAGGGATCTTGTACAACCACTCAAGAGCGGTCCCTCCTAAGCTTTTGGGAAATAGCCTCATGAGGAAGTTATTGCTATAGGCCACTTCTTGGCATGCCATGTAGAATTCTTTCACGTGGCTCACAGGATCGCTCTTCCCCTGATATTTATCAAACTTGGGTGTTTCAAAGTTCTTGGGGAAGGGTATGGCATTGATAGATCTATCAAACAGGTAAGGACAAACTTCCTCAAATTTGAAGGTCTTTGCTTCAGTTCCAACACGTAGCTCTTTTAAAGAATTCTTCATTTCCTCCCATTCTGAATTGGCTGGTGGGGGATTTTTATTTGCTAGCATGTTGATCCCGCTCATGAGATAGGGGTCAAATGGAGCTAGTGAATCCAGAGGGTTTTGTGGAGGGTATTACGGGGTTTGGTCAATGTAGATAGGTTGTTGGGGTGATGAGAACTGTAACTGAGGGGAATAGTGTGGTGGAGGGGGTGGCAATGCATGTTGTTGTTGTTGTATCTACTAGAAGTACGCTTGTATCTTCTGAGGTGTTTCATAAGTGAGCTGACGTGACTGTGCAATTGCATTGGGTGGTGGTGCCATATTGTCGAAGGATGGTAGATAGGTGTTATGAGGTGGAATTCTCCCAGTGGGTGGAATGAAGTAGTTGGGATTGATGGGTGCATTGGTTTTCTCTAGTGGAGGGACTAGTTGTGAGGCAATGGAAGATAGCATAGCTAGGTAATTGGCATAGCTGGGTTGCGGCTGCTAGGTAGATAGGGCGGTGAAGTGCGTACTTGAAAAAAGATTCACAATTTGTTGTAGCACCTGTGCAATGAGTGGATTGGGATTATGTGCTGACGGTTATGGTTGCTGGGTAGGTTGAATAGGAAGTGGTGTTGCGATGAAAGGGCTATATAGTGGTTGTGCATGAGAAGCAAAGGGGTTTGTGCTTTGTGGCTGGGATTGTTGGGGTTGTTGTTGCGGAAGAGGTTGTTGTTGTTGGATTGGTTGTTGCTGCGGGATTGGGGGGATAGGAATTTGTGTTGAGGCAAAGGGGTTGAATTGTGGTTTTTGTGTACAAGATGTAAATGGATTGGTGGTCTATTGTTGTGCAGGTAGGCCCAAGGCTTGTTTGGCGGCTTGGTAGTTATTCCAAGTGGATGAGGAAGCACCTTGTGCTGGTTTACTATTTTGAGGAAGTGGTGGTGGAGGAATTGGGTTGGATTGTGCTTGCGGAAGAACTGTTGGCATACGTTGTGAGTGTGTTGTTGGTAGAGCAGGGAAAGTGGGCCCTTGTGGTACTAAGGGTTGGTTATAGGTGTTGGTAGGTGGCATTCCTATGGTGAAGTATGCTTTCTATTGTAGGTATGCTGTGGAGGAAAAGGGAGGAATGGGCATGGAGATTTGAGTGCTTTAATATTGTGAACTGGTTGTTGCATTTTGAATGGGCTGAGTGGGGATGGGTGGAATATTGTTTTGTGGAGTGTTGACTGGTAGTGGTGGGAATTATGCAAAAAATGTTGGGATATCTTGGGAAAGTGGAGCGACTGTGTTTTGAAGAGGCACATGCACTTGCATAGTGATGGGATGTATTGCTTGCGCTATAGATGGTGGATTAGGAGGCAGGGCTCCCATGACTGTGAATGAGGTAGGTGGAGGTGTTGTGTGCACTATGGAAGGTGGGATGGAAGGTTGTATCATCTGTGAGATAAGAGATCCTACTAGCAAGGCTCACTGAAGGGGATCAACAACTTCATTTTGGATGGTATAAGGACTTGCTCCTGAAATTCCCATAGGTTGTGTGATAAGTGTGGGTATGATCCAAGGTGGGAATTGGATTCCTTGTTGCTGAATATTGGTGAGTACCTGATTGTTGTTGCGTCCACTCATGGCTCTTACCATGTGAACATGCACTGGATGATTGATGAATATTTTGATAGTACTGACGGTGGGAATCTCATTAGTGTCTACCCAAATGTGCTAGATAGGTAGGTTCTGTCGTGGATCAAAGGAATCCATTGCATTAGAGTGATCTATCGTTGGGTTAGATGAACTAGATGACTGATTAAGGGCCATGTCTTTCCTCTTCTTAGCAGCTCGTGTGATGGGTGACATGAAATGAATGTCCTAAAGAGTTAGATGCAAGATGCAAGATAAAATGCAAGGATTGTTCTAAAAAGGACTGAGGATGACGATGCTAAGATGACAATCTAGGATGACGCTATCTATGATGATGGGGATGCTTCATGAAAGACTAAGGATGACTTGGTTAAAAAAAAGACTAATTAAGGATTGATTTCCTAATGTATGATCAAGGTGGATATGATTACAAAAACCTAGGACAGACTTGTGGTCTTCGGTTTGACAGGATTCTCGATCAATGTGAACCAACCTTTTTCTCAAGGTGATGAGGTTTCATAGATGGAGGGGGTTATCTTAGAATAGTGTGTCATTCTAAAGATACCTAAGATAATGATCCTTGACTTAGGATGAAGGGTAAGCAACTCAAAAAGAGGCTAGGATACCAAGTGAAGGATGCACTTTCAAGGATGATAAGGATTGCTAAAAGTTGATGCAAGGTTGCTAGGATGGATCTAGGATTTGCTAAGATTGGTTAGGATTAACTAGGATGGTTTAGGATTGGTTTAGGATTGCTAAGGGATGGTTTAGGATTGAATGCAGATTTATGCTAGGATTATGCTTTGGATGATGTGTGATGTCTTTCTAGGGATGACAACTAGGGAAGTCCTAAATGCGGGTGAAGTGATCTAAGAAGAGGAAGAGTGACCGATTGTAGTGATGAAGCTGTTAGACATACTATGTGAAATCAAGTACGTGTGTTTGCATGAACAACTGGATGATAGGCCAGATTGGTGGAGCGCTCAAAGTGAATGAAGGTGTTGTTGGTGTGGAATTTCTACAGAAAATAAAGAATTTTGTAGTTGTATTGGACCCTCTCGTATTCCTCAAGTTTGTGGTTTTCTGCTTTAATGATTTTAGTGATATACTGATATTTCTTGGCCTCTTTGGTTATGGCCTTTTGTTCTTTGTAGATATGTGACAAAGGATTCTTCCATGAGTTCAATCTGATACTTTTGTAGGCAGTGACTACGACAAGTGTGCCTTGGATCATTTTTGCTTTTGGGACAAGTGATGAAATTTTGGAATTTGTGAGCAAACAATCTTGCAAGAGGCAAAGCAACCTTGCAAGAAGCATGAAATGTCGATCTCCTTGGCAAAAGGACTTTCAAAACTTTTAGATTTGTGTATGTTCAAGAACTATTTTGCACAAGGTTTGTAATACTGAAAACACGTACAAGCACTTTCTACCTTAAGGATGCGGTGAGCTTGAAAACCTTTGTCCACATACGTAGGCACACACATAAGAGCTAATCAGAATATGACCACCATCAAGCATGCTATGGCTCCATGATGTCATATTACCCGACTCCAAACGCTCAGGGTGGCAACGAATGTGCAAATTTCTCGGAGAAGTTACTATCTTCCTTGCCTAGCCGATTATCAAGCTTTTGGGGATGGATCAGGTAGGTTGCTAGATTGATTAGTTGATAGTATTTTCATGGTGTCTCCACAATCGGTTTGTATGGTGTGACTCACTTAAGAGCCTAGTTCAATCATGTCGATATGATGGGGAGTTCACCCAGTCCGGACTACCATTGAACACGAACCGCTCGAGCTTGAAAGGATATAGACGCTCTTTTGGTTAGCACCTTATTTATATACCGGCTAAAGGATTTTACTAGTTTGGGGTCATTCTCTACAAGGACTCATGCTTCTTCTGGACAAGCCCCTCTAAGAAGATCTAAAGATTTATCAAGAGCAGATCTGCAAAAAAAAGTTTGAACGGTCATAATCACCTTTCTCTTGCACCAAAGACCACAAGAGCCAATGGGAGAGGATAGTGCATGAAGTGAGGTTGCATTCTACAAAAGTTTGTGCAAGTGCACCAAACATATAAAACACTCAATTGATTTCTGATAAGTTAGGGAATGTGTGTTTGATCTAAAACTGAAATAAACTCACAAGCTTGTTCTTTTTATGAGCACCAAAGTGAGATATTGTTTGCCTTATTCAATTTGTCTTTATGCATTTGAGATTGAGTTCGTTTGATGTTCCATTTCAAACCCAAGAGGAAATGTGTGACTGCTTTGTCGAATTTTAAAACCCAAAAAGTGAAGTGTTTGATAGTTAGTTTAATTTTAAGATCCAAAAACAAGATGTGTGATTTGATTGTTCAGTTTTAAACCCAAAATCAGATGTTTGATTTGTTCATTTGCCTTAAATCATTCGAGATTTTGTGCATGTTCATTTTAAGCCCAAAAAAGAAATGTTGACTTTTGTTGACTTTTTGCCTTTTGACTTTTGTTGACTTTGAAACCCAAAACCAAGTGTGAAATGATGTGAGTACATACACTGTTCTTTTTAAACACCAAAAAGTGAAATGGGAATTTTTTAATCAAAAGATTATGTGCTTTCTTACCAAACTAGATGGCTAACCCGTAGGCCTGTAAAAAAAATGAAAATAGTTAGTAAGAGTGCATTATTGTAGGTTTACAGTGCCTTTGCCCCATGTTTTTATAAATAATGGTCCCAATGATATAGACCATATTTCAACAACTGGGTAATAGAGAGAAAGTAGAAAGAAGATAGAAGGAATATAATCTTCTACTTTGTGTATCAATGATATTCGTGGAAGCATAATAGAGAAAAATTAGAAAGAAGATAGAAGGAATATAGTCTTTTTGACCTTTTCAACCTACAAAAGAAAATAAGAGCTTGCAAAACATACTCAAACAACAAAAACACATTAGCTTAGAGGGTTAGTTTGCAAGAAAAACAATGAAAAGGAACCTGTGAAGTGAGTCCCACCGGGCGTGCCAGAATGTGAGCAAGGAAAATCTAGTTGTAAAGGAACATGATATTCAGATTAAAGCAATCTACAACTAAATAAACAAGCTACATACATTATTAAACTGAAAAAGAAAAACTTAAACAATAAGGAAACAAGGAAGTGCAAACCTCCTCGAACTAAATCTATGCTCCCCTTTTGATGTGTTCATGCTTATGGATCTGTGCTCAAGATGTGCTCCAAGCTTCAAAGGTATGTTCTCTAAACTGGCATTATAATTTTATTCTTCAAGATTGGAATATCTAAGCTAAAACTGACATTATGATATTACTTCAAAAGATGGATGAAATATGAAGGAATGAGCCTTCTATTTATAGGAAATGGGGTTGAAAATGGGTGGTTCAGATGCAAAGCTGAAGAGAGGTCAGGATGCCACTAGAAGAGAGCACATGGATTGTTCTTCTTCAAGTGCATCAAATTGTGACACTTATCACAATATTATTGGGTTGAAAGTAGGGAGGAATGTGACCATTTAGGGAAATGGACCAAGAAGCCTCTAGAAGATAAGGCTCATAAAGAGGGTGTAAGAGGCATTTATGAGGGTGTAAGAGATATTTATTCTTATGGATAAGCATGGCTTGAGATTATTGACTTTGACTTTGGAGATTGAGTTCCTAATCAAGGATTAGGAATGTGACATGGTTAGGAATATAATTAGGATTAGGGTTAGGAGATAAGAAGGGTGATTAGGGGGATAAGGAAGGGTTAGCATGTGTGAAGAGGTTGGGATTAGTTTGAACTCAGGGTTAGGTGGTTGGGATTGGTTAGATTAGCATGTGTGAAAGGATTGGGTTGAGTTTGAACTCAAGGTTAGGGGTTGGGATTGGTTAGGTTAGCATGTGTGAAGGGGTTGGGTTGAGTTTGAACTCAGGGTTAGGTGGTTGAGATAGGTTAGGTTAGGGGTTAAAGGGAAT